>MU772417.1:10059-30657 GCA_026770625.1 Nicotiana glauca
TGGCACTTACTGAGTACCGATGTGGTGTACTCACGCCTCTTCTGCGCATGTTTTTTTTTTTCATGTGCAGATCCAGGTGCTTCTGAGTAGGCGTACCATCAGTAGCTGTCAGGGAGCGTATTGGGGACTTGAGGTATACATCTGCTACGTTCGCACATCCGCAAAGTCTCCTTCTCATTTTACCCTTAGTTTTTAGATGTTATTTCGATCCTTCTTTGTATTAGACTATTCTGGTGACTAGAGCAGTGTTAGATTTCTCATAGCCTGTGTTGCCCGTGGGTTTCCGTGTCTTGGAGGTTACTTTAGTGTTTGGTATTAAAGTGTATGTGCCAGGCGGCAATTGTATACATTATTCATGTTATTTAGTTTTTATTGTAAATTTTGAAATTGTTATTACTTCCGCAATGTGTTAGGCTTATCTGGTCGCGAAGACTAGGTGCCGTCATGACGTGTTAACAATTGGTGAACTAGGGTCGTGACAACATAGAACCCATAAAATGGAAGTAAACGACATTAAACACATGATTTTATCACTCAAACATAGCAAAATATAGGTTTAAAGATAAGATAAGTTGGTAAAATACCAACTTATCAGCATCCTGGTTATGGATTCTTGATCGTTTTTTAGCGTTAGTGCGGTTGGTGGTATGGATGTGAAAACTGCTTATCTGTTACGAAAGTCGTGGAAGCATGCCCCACAAGAAGATTGTCTAAGTGGGGCATGTATTCACCTGATTGATTGAAGAATTAACCAAGTTTGAAGATTGTGGTGACATTGTTAATTTGAGAATTAATGCCTAGAGGGCACTCAGCTTATTTGGTTATGGACTGTGGAGGATTGCTCGGGTTATTATAGTTGTTCTTGTGTGTTATCGGGAAAAGGGGGTTATTATGGAACCAGGAAAGGTTATTGGCCTAGTTCGGTACAATCAGAATCAGTTTGAGGTCTGTAAATATATTTAAATATGAATATGGGCTTTATGTCAGGCCGGATGTGTTCATTTTAGCATAGCGCTCCTTATGGAGGAGTATTCGAACGTTGGGTGTTATTTCATCATCGGCTATTTCATGTAATGCTATATTATGCCGTGTGAGTTACGAAATGGCTTGATAATTTTCTTATGTGTTGAGGTTCCACGTAGCGATGGTGTTATATGAGCAGGATGGCTCTTGAGATTCAGATCATATATCGCACTTCAGTTGTGCTTGAGTTTTGTAGCTTATGGCACTATCTGTTTCCCCAGGGATGGTATTATACACTTAGCATGCTTGTGGCCGATATTCGGTATTTTGTTGTAATGAGCAATTTAGCTCGATGTATATCTCCTTATATGAATTCTATGTATGGATCGGGTGGCACGCCACCATGGTTATGTTATTTGGATCGTGTTGCACACCACAACAGTGTGATGCTGAGTATAGTTTTCTATATGCTATTTTTGTATTCCTTGCTTCCTATTTTCTAAAGAAAGTCCATATTAGTGTGTGAGTTGTGTCACACCTCCTTTTTTCTTACCTTACTGGAAGAGCCTAATTACTACACCCCGGGAAGGGATATAATAAAAGGAAGGAGTTTTTTCCAATTTAAGGACAATCGGAACGGGATTTATTTATTTAGTTTCAGAGTTGCCACTTGGGAGATTAATGGTGTCCCAAGTCAGCGTTTGAATCCTGAATCGAGGAAAGTTTGACTCTGTTACAGTCTGCGAACTAGAAACCCGGATAAGGAATTCTGTTAATCCGGGAGAAGGTGTTAGGCACTCCCGAATTCCGTGGTTCTAGCACGGTCGCTCAACTGTTGTATTTGTTTTTATCTGATTTCTATATATGTTCCATTTTTATGTGCATTTATTAATATTCCGCTTTATTATTTAATTTTACAAAGAATTACAACGTCGTAAAAATGTATCTCGGACCACGCCGTACCAGTACGCCCGTGGCTTTTAACACATTTCGACTTCGTTGAGACTCGGATTTGGGTCACATAAATGTGCACCCGTATTAAGAAGGTAATATTATTACAAATCGTGCCTAAAGTATTTACGTCTTTATTAACTTTGGGAAAGACCGTGAAATTCGCTAAACGGTCCTTCCAAATCTAAGATTTTCATAACAATTTATTTGAGGGCCCCGCAATTGTGTATTTAATGCAGCGAGGCTCATCTCATTTTGATTAAGGTCATACCTAACACGTACTATATTTCCTACTTGTTTTGTCTCTAATATCAAAGAAAAATCCTAATTGTTTATTCATTATCCTAATAATTTTGCATTTTTGGGGCCACAAAACTCATAAGAGTCCTGGCTTTTAATTCATGTTGGGCTTGACTACAGCCCATGTATCAATATCCAGTCCAAGTTAAATTTGCTGAAACTCAAGTTCAGGCCATTCGCGTAAATAATCTACTAATGGCCCAAACCGGTGTATTTTTATATTATATGATACAGGCCCAAGTATAATCTTAACATTTATTGAATTTGGGCCTTTCATTTGGACTTTTTCTCAAACTAAATCGCAGCAGAAGATATATCTATTACTTCATTTTCAGATTATTACAATTCAAATTCAAATTCAGAACAATATTATGCTTAACTATAAGAAAACTTTTCCTTTATTTCATTTCAAATTTATGTACAGAATTAGATCTAGTGATACGAAATTTCGGAATCGAAATAGACTTATTATTCTATCATGAGTAATGTTCTACTAAGTATTTGAAGTTATCTCTAACACTAATTACTTTTGACCTAACTAATTGATATCATAGTCGAACTATTTCTGAATTAAGAAGTTATTTTCAGAAATAATATCAAATTGACACATATGAATTCACATTTAGTTTTCAAATAGAATAACTGTGGACTTACAATTTCGCAATTGATTATGCGTCTAAACAGATCTGTTATTTCGGAAGAAAACACTATAGATGTTCATGATTTCAGAGTTATAACATGAAGTCTGAATTCAGCTATTATTTCTAACTTTTACTTTACTGATTTTATCTGTAATCCTATTTATTATTATGATTCTACAATCTAAGGATAATACTATCAGACCTAATCAGAAGACAGAGTTCAAAAAGTAAAGTCCAGTCCAAATTTAATTACAAACCAGACTATTCCTAACGAATACACACTTTAACTAAATTCTACATTGATAAAAATGAAAAGATAATCAGTAACTAAACTTCATTTTTCTTCAATTTGCATTTACAGCCTCAGGTAATAGAGATGTACCTGGAAACAAAGAGGAATCAATGAGATCTAGGAAAAGCAGGGATCAGCAATCAACAACAACTCATTAATCGATCAGAACAGCTCCAGCAAACCAGACTCAAACTAAAGTGATGATAACCAGTAGAAAAACCAATAGATGCTAAATCAGACCACAAATCAACCCTTCGACTCAACACAGTCCCAATCCAACAGTAATTCGATCACCAAAGCCAAATAGAAGAGAAGCACAGACTCGAAATTGCTTCAGAATCAATGAAACAGTGATACTTTTTATGATTTTTAAGCTTTGATGTGAAGAAATGCACGAATTGAGATTGCGAACAGAAGGAAAATGTTTAAGTATTTCAGATTTGCCAAAACTTCTAAAACTTTCAAAAACTTCCAAACTTCAAAAAAAACCTCTTTTTTTTCAATGAAGGCTGATGTAGCCTATTTATAGATTTGAAAAGGGAGGGAATTTCAAATTATGAAATTGTCCCTTAGTCCCTTATTTTATTGTAACTAGACCCCTGTTATTTTATTTAATTGACTGTTTCTCCCCTTTATTAATGCAGTACTAACCATTTACCCCAATCTAGAAGGTTCCTTTCCTTGGCTTTTACCCTTTTACCCCTACCTCAAATTGGCATTTACTGCACTACCCTTTTATCCTGCCTGAAATACCCTCAACCCCTTAGGTATTTTACAATTAAACCACTTACTATTCCCAAATCTGCCCTCAATCGCTTAGGATTATTACATTTAAACCAACCATTATTCCCCAAACTAACCCTGATTCCAAACCCTTTTTACCCTTTACTGCCCTTAACCCCAATACTAATGACCAACCAGCTATAACCAATCGTCCTTAACAATATTAATTTTAACAGAACAGCATTACTCTAACAATACTAATTAGAATTATAAACCCTAATTTCTAACATGAATTCCAATAACCCTACAGAAATCAATTACAACAATAATATTGGAAAGCTATCAAAACTATTAATAATCCAAACAAAAGTAACAAACAGAAACCCTAATCAATATCAAAACACAGAAAAGTCTTGAAATTTTATTTGTTATCAATATCAATTTAGATTAATTTAGACAGTCTAAGAAAAAATCAAGAAACAGATACAAAGAACAGACATGCATACAAAACTAGAAAAATCAGAAAGAAAGAAAAACAAAAATGAACACTCAGAAAAATTGAAATACAAATCAAAGGAAATGAAAACTTAGCTTTTTCTTTTATTTCTTCAGATAAACTTGTTTTTCTTCTATTTCTTTTACAAAATCATCTTCTAATGCCCAGAAGACCTTTTCTTGAAATTTTTAAGTGTCGGCAGACTCTTTTTGGTTTTCCAGGGATCTTTGAGGATCAATATTGTCAGAAGTAGGTAGAGGAGGGTTAAAGGAAGATCTGGTATGGTTTTGGCTTGATTTGGATAGACCGTCGTTCACCGGAGTAGGGTTCCGGCGAACTATTTTTCAAGATTCGAAGAGTTTGGGTTTTATTCGAGACAAACGGGTTAGAGGGGTGTAATAAGGAGGCTGAGGGCTATCTAAGGTGTTAAGGGTGAAAGCACTGGCATAGATTGTGTTCGCCGGAGTAGGGTTCCGGCGACACAAAAACTGATATTCGAAAGGTTCAGGCCTGATTCGAGGGAAACTAGTTATGGGGGTGAGGAGAGGAAGTTCAGAGCTTTCTAAGGTGTTCATGGCGAGGTCAACAGAGATGGTTATGTCTCCCGCCGGCGAGGGTCCCGGCGAGAGTTTGAGAGAAGGGGGGGCGGCTAGGGTTTGGTAGTCTAAGATGATGAAGATGAAATGAGGCGAAGTATAGGGTTATACCGTATTAAAGACCTCCTAATATCTTGAACCGTTGGATTAAGAACATCAACGGTTAGGATCTCCTGGCTTTGAGACGACACCGTATGGCTTAAATGACGACTGAATCTTAGCCGTTGGATTGATTGAATAGACGACTCAGATCTTATGTTACTAGATGACGTCGTCTTTTTTATTAAATGGCCTTTACCATGGTCCGTTGGATCAAACAAATGAATGGCCAAGATTGACGACTCAAACGTCGTCATTTGGTTTAATAGATGGCCGGTATATCTGACCGTTTGATCAAGGATTTTAACGGCCCAGATTGATTGCTTTTAAACGGTGTCGTTTGGATTAATAAGCAGGCAGACGGGTAATATATTTGGGCCTGGGTTAATTGTATTGTATATTTAATTTTTTGGGCCACTTATTATCAGCCCAATGTATATGTACATTTGTATTTTATTTTTCTTCTTGTATTTTGTATTTTATTCCTTTTATATATTTTTTGGTATTTTATTTACTTCTTTTTGTATTTCTTTCTTGTATTTTCCTTTTCTTCTATTTTTCTGATTTTTGCTAATTTTAAAAGTAATTAATTTCTATTTTTTATGGTATTTTCAATTAAAACAATAAAAATGCTATTTTGATTTTTCTTTAATTTGTTCTCAAAATGTATTAACATAAAAATTGTAAAAATAAAAATCCTAATACTCCTGCATATCTTTGTATATTTTTGATGAATTAGTATGTAACTAATTAACACAAAAATGCCACAAATATTTGACAAAATTTAAAAAAATTATTTTGTTTGGATTTTTTAGGAATAATTTGCTTAGGGTAAAAATCACGTGCTCACAAGTTGAGTAGTTCCTTCCAGAGTTCGTTTTCTTTTTGTCACGTTCGAGTTCATAGCCTATTGGCACATTGTTGCATCATATGAGACTTTTGATTATGTCTGGGGTGGCTTATTGCCTGAGCAGTTCGTACTGGGTGAGACGAGATCATTGGATTTAGAATCAGTGCAATTTGATTATATGAAGTATATTAAGGAGCAAAGATCATAATTTGGTTCAGAATGAGGCGAGGGTTCTTGTTGGGAGTATAGACCTAATGATCTGCTGAATGCGGTAGTAGGTTATGAATTTCTACGCATCTCTTTCATCATGGCGGTATTGTAAGATTTAGAGCAAGACCTATGTAGGTCATGAGGTGCAATGGGAGCATTAGATTCATGGAATTTTGAAGGATTTGATCGGAGAATGTTATTGTGGTCCTGTGAGTAAAGTGGTGCAAGTGTGAATTCAACTAAGGTATGCAATCATATTCTAGTGTTGCTTGTAGGTATTGATGCAGTGAGCATATGTTGGAACAGGCCTGGCAGAGCATTTCGGATGTTGGAATTGGGCTCTAAGGCTTATTTGCTTAAGTGAAAAAGGATATCTTCAAATTGATCGAGCTAGGGTGCCCATCTGAGTTATGGTAGCACAGGTAGGTGCTCGAGGTGGTAAACAATGATTTCAGTCAACCACAGCACAATTCTTAGCACGTTCGAGGACGAACGTATGTTTAAGTGGGAAAGAATGTAACAACCCTACGTGTCATTTTGAGCTCTAGCGCACCGTTCAGTAGTTTGAGGCCATGATCTTTTTCACAAATAGGAAGTGTCGAATCCATTTTGGATATTAAAAGGATTACCAGATATAACACAAAATATCTTCACCTATTCCTTCTAGTCGAGCCTCGCGGTCTGTCATTATACCTCGAGAAGTAGAAAGAATTACAATCCCAATTCCACCTAAAATTCACAGAATTTGTTGATAATTAGAATAGATGCAGCTTTATTTCAGGTATTGTGACTTGTACACGTGGTCGGAATTGAATTTTGGGAAGTTCGGAGTTGATTTGTAAAGAGAATTCTCATTTCGGAAGCTTTAAGTTGAAAGAATTAACTAGGATTGGATTTTTTAGTAAACGACCTCGAAATCAGAATTTGAGGGTTCCAGTAGATTCGTATGATGATTTCAGACTTGGGAGAATGCCCGTATCGGGTTTTGGATGACCCGGAAGGGTTTTGGCGCCTATTGTGGAAGTTAGCATTTTGGAAGAAATTTCATAAGTTTGGGTTGAAGTGCATTTCAATGTTATCGATGCCTGTTTGGGATTTTGAGTCTGGGAGTAGCTCCATGGGGTGATTCTGGTATTGGAGCGTGATCGCAAGTGAATTCGGGGGTCCGTGGGTCATTTTGGAGTCATTTGGCTAAAGATAGAAAATGGAAGGATTTTGAGAAGTTTGAACGGCAGTGGACTTTTTGATATCGGGGTTGGAATCGATTCCGAAAGTTGAAGTAGGTCTGTAATGCCGAATATGACTTGTGTGCAAAATTTGAAGTCAATCGGTCGTGATTTGATAGGTTTAAACATCGAAAGTAGAAGTTTGAAATTCTAAAGTTCATAAAGCTTGGATTGGAGGTCAATTCATAGTTTTATCGTTGTTTGATATGATTTGAGGCCTCGATCAAGTCCGTAATGTATTTTGTGACTGGTTGGTAGGATTGGTTTAGGTCCCGGGGGCCTCGGGTGTGTTTCGGATTGTATCGCGCTCTTATTTGATGTTTCAACATTGTTTCTTTGGACGTAAAGGGTATCATATTAATAAAATGAGCTCCAAATTATGTTTTTATTGTACCATTTTATCCGTATCATAATTACGGAGCCATATCAAAAAGAATCGTCTAATTTGGACATCGTATGAGGGAGTTATGCTCATTTCTGTGTCGGAAAAAATTGTTGGTTTCTGGTATGAAGATTTGTTCTTCGCAAACTCCAGAGAGATTCCGCGAACGCGAAGAGAGATTTTTGGGTTGACCGGCCAATGCGAAAAATTGCCCTTTGTGAACGCGAAGGTCTCCCGCGAAGGCGATAAAGAAATATCGCCTGGACAGTGTTTTAAACCGAGAATTTTAGTATTTTTGGCATATCTTGAGTTCTAGAGCTCCGTTTGAGGTGATTTTCATGGCGTTGTTCTCTTCCTAACAAAGGGGTAAATATCTGACCTTTATTTTGATGTTTCTCCACGATTATTTCTGTTGGTTTCTATTTTTATCCGTGTGGATTGTAGAAAGTGGGATTTTGAACCCCAAAGTTGAAAAATGGTAAATCCTTGATTTGAGGGTCGATTCATGGAAGAAATTGGATGAATTTATGGATATATCCCAAATTAATTATGGGCAATATTTATTTTCAATAATTTTCAGAATATGGGCACGTGGACCCGAGGGTGATTTTTATCGACTTTTCGATCGGGGTTAGGAATTGTTATGAATTGGATTGTAATGAGTAATTGAACGTATATTAATGGATTTGCATAATTATTGGCTAGCTTTGGAGCGTTTAGCATTGATTCGAGTCTTCAGAATGGCGTGGAATGTCGGTTATGGATCTTCAGAGCGAGGTGAGTCTCCTTTCTAACCTTTTAAGAGGGAATTATCCCTATAGGTGAATTAATTGGATTTGTGCTCCTATTTGTGGGGGATACGTACGCACGAGGTGATGAGAGTCCATGCGTAGATACTATTACAATTAAGTCCGGGTAGTCTAGGACCCAGAAGCATGCTATACTTGGAATATTTGTAATATTATTGATAGTTTGAATTACTTAAATCACATAGAACTAGTAAATGAATTTCTAAAAGAAAAGATTAAACTTCATTTCCTAGAATTGTTAAAAGGGAATTGGCTTTTCTTTGGATAATTGTTCCCTCATGAAGTCTTGATTGACTGATTGTTGTGTTATTTATATTTGATCGTGTCGCATGTATGATTCGCGAGCGGGGTAATAGATGCATATATGGTTCGCTTCATTCGACCCTCTGGAAGTGCATATTTTAATTATTGTTGGATCGGGTCATACATCCTCGGCATGATTTGTGCATGCTTGCATTGCTTGCCTCAAAATTTATTAAAGAAGTTGTTGACTTTTTTCCGGCTTGAGAATATATGTATAATTTATTTTAAAAATTTTGGAAATTTCCTATAAAAGAAAGAATTTCTTACTCGCATCATTCCATTGAATTACTATCACGTTTATAAAAATCCCCGATTTACTATACTACTGAGATAACATTATTGGACCACTAGTAAGTGTCGAAGTCGACCTCTCATCTCTACTTCTTTTAGATTCGACGGGATACTCCTTGGGTACACGTTATTTTCACACTCATACTACACTTCTATGCATGTTTGTTGCACAGGCACAAGCATCTCTAGTGGCCTAGTGGGCGTAGCAGCATGGTGGATACGGAGATTAGGTGAGCTTCATATCCCCAGATGACCCGCAGCCAGCAAGTCTCTTTCAGATTACTGTATTTATTTTCTGTCCAACATTGTATTCCGGATGGTTGTTGTATTGTATTGCTCATGCACTTGTGACACCGAGTTCTGGTATGTCTATGGGTTTATTTAGAAATTTTTAAAAAGTTGTTAACTCTTTCATTATTCATTCAGTGGAATTTATTATGTGTTGTTTAAACGTACAAAAGAAGGAATTTTGGAAATATTTAAAACGAAAATTTAGTTAAGTATTTTGATTGGCTTGCCTGATAGCGGTGTCCGGTGCCATCACAAACCTTAGTAGATTTTGGGTCGTAACAATTATAGTCATTTTCTACATCATTGAGTAGTTGAAAGCTATAGCCATTTTCAAGATCATGGAATATTTAAGAAGAGATCATGGCATATTTTGTTATTTATATTAAAATGCCATTGTTCTAACATTCTCCCACTCATTTTAACATTAAAAACAAAGAGTATACCAGTTAAAGAGAGACTACTATACATAATGAAGGTGTGCTCTGCATTGAACCTCCACTTAACAAAACAACGATCTATACTCCAGAGTCAGTAGTAGTCTCAAATTTGAACTATGATTTGTTTAAGAAAATAAATTATCACTACTTATACATAATAATCAAAGTGTTGACATAAGCTTTATTAGCCAGCAGCCTTCTGCTATATCGATTTTCCTGTGTGTTTTTAAGAATAAGCCCAATTTTTATAGGAAGCGGACTACTTCCACACTCACATAGGTAAAATCTTTCAAGGGTGCTTCTATAACTCTACCACCCCACTCATACGAGCTACAAATTTTCTTTAAGAGTTAATAAAACTCAACCTTACAAATCATTATAGGACAAATGCATTTACATCATAGGGATGAAACATTAATAAATATAATAGTACATTTCAAACCAAGCCATCATATGATTCATTCTTCCCATTGAACCTGGTTATAGAATATCTAGTCCCCAAGTTGGGCTTCCTCATATATGACTTATGAGTTTATGGACTTCAATCTCATCCCTCTCGATGTGATTCAAACTCCTTCTCTTTCTAAGGCCTTAGCAATGGATCTGCAAGATTATTACAAGATTTAATATAATCAACATTAATGGTACCACTTATCAAATATGATCTCATCGTACTGTGTTTTCTCCTTATAGATCTGGATTTACCATTTTACTAACTATTTTGTACTCTAACAATAGCAGCGGTGCTATAATAATGAATTAAAATAGGAGAAATTGATTTTTCAAAATAAGAAATTTAAAATAATAAATCTCTCAACTAATTTGCTTCCTCACTAGCTGAAGCTAAAGCAATTAGTTCAGGTTCCATGGTAGAGTTAGCAATTATTGTTTGCTTTCTAGATTTCCAACAAATAGAACCACCCCCAAAGTAAAAATATAACCTATAGTAGAACGGAAATCACCTGATAAAGTATTCCAATCTACATTAGAAAAGCCTTCCAATACAAAAAGATATTTTTTTATAAAACAAGCCAAAGGTTTTTGTACCAAGTAAATACCTCATAACTCTTGTTGTGACATGTCAATATTCATTACATGGCTTGCTTGTAAACCTGCTAAGTACTTCTATTGCGTATATAATATCAAGTCGAGGACAATCAGTCACATATCTCAAACTTTCAGTTAAGCTAGCATATCTCTTTTGGTTTATCACATCATTGTCACTTTGTACAGGAAATAAGCAAACACTTGAATCAAAAGGAGTTACAACATGCTTGCAATCAATAGATTTATAACTTTTGAAAAGTTTTTTGTATTTTATATTGGTCGTCCTTGCTCCTTCGAGGCAATTTATGGTATTTGATGATTTCATAATTATTCTTACTTGAGAATCATATTATTTATATTTACCTGTTTCGTTGCAACTTGTTGTGTTTCATACATGTCTACTTTATATACATTGATATTGGACCACTAGTAAGCGTCGATAATGATGCTCCGTCACTACTTCTTCGAGGTGAGACTAGATACTTACTGGTATACGTTAATTTAAGTACACATACTACTTCTTCACTAATTGTTCAGGTACTGAGATAGGTACTTTAGGTGGTCACTCGAGCGTGTAACCGATTTAGCTGGGGTCTTAGCAGTGAGTTGCTTCCTATACTTCGATCAGCAGCACCCGAAGTCTCCTTCCCACTATGTTTATTTATTTTTGTCCATTTTATTATATACAATAGTTATAGGGATATTTTATATTCTGCTAGATGCTCATGCACTTATGACATCGAGTTTGGGAATTTTTATTAGTTGTTCATGGTTGTATCTAGTATTTATATCATTACACTTTACGTTTTGTCCATACTTCGGGACTTAGTAGTAATGGAAGTATTTTACCATGGTTTCTAAATTTAATTCCACTTTATTAATGAAATTCTTAATTTTAAAAGTGTTATGAAGGGTTTTTACCTTGAAAATGGTGATTATAATTAGATTTGATTTTTTGGTTCTAAAAATACGCGATCTGTTTTTATGCTAGTTGTTAGGCAATAGATGCTATGTACGAGACTATGAAATAAGATAAGAACTTTAAAATACCGCGTTTAGGCAAACCAAGCGGCTGAGAATTGAGGTCTCGAGCTTGGGTGTACGGGGCCTTGAGGTCGAGCTCGATGCTGAGCTATGGATAGTCGATGAAGGGCAAACATTTTTGAGAGCTTGATGAAGGCCCGTTATGATCAATAATGAGCAATAAA
Source organism: Nicotiana glauca (assembly GCA_026770625.1). Lineage (NCBI taxonomy): Eukaryota > Viridiplantae > Streptophyta > Magnoliopsida > Solanales > Solanaceae > Nicotiana > Nicotiana glauca. The sequence goes on from MU772417.1 coordinate 22,175, forward strand.
TGAAGAACAATAGATAGAAACCAATAAATATAATCAATAAATGTAAGTAGTGAAATCAAGAGAATATGTTTAAATTAGGGAGCAGAGAATGTTCTTGTATTGAATGTTGTGAGTAATATTGTATATCCCTATAAAATGACAAGGGTACCCTTTATATATGAGAGGGAACCTCAACATAGTACAAATGCATTTATTACAAAGATAAATAGTTGGTTCAGCCATTTAATAATGCGGTACGGGCTAATAGCCTTAGTCAGCTTTAGTCAAGTGCCTCAGGAACTTCCCATCTCTCCATCATAGCTATCGATCAGCATTGCTCCAGAGTCAAGCGTTTGGGAACCCTTCGAGGTTTCATCTCAATCCTTGCCTTGAGCCTTAGGAGGCGTATCTATGGAACATCGTAATGGCCATGAAATCGGCTCCTCTGATTTTGTCGTATACAGAAAGTCCCCACATTTTCTAGAATAAAAATGATAGGAAACAATTCTGGACTCTTGCTTCTTTGATACTATTGCTATGTCGTCATCCGATCAGAGCATTAAATGACATGACTCAAAAGTCGCACAATGGTCGTTGTCAACACAACTATCGAGAAACCCTCAAACCATTACTGGTTCGACCTTTTTGCTGCCCATATGGCTTATAAATAACCCAACTGTTTAGTGATATGCACTTTTACAACATCTTCAACTTTTTGGAGCTACGTTCACCGTCTTTTACATTCTTCTCTCTTCAGCTCTTGGTTCCTCACTTCTTTTCCCAGAAAACCTGTCTATTATCATGGCCAGAACATCCAATCAGTGCCTCGAAAAGAGGGTGGTGCTTCTTCGTCTCGACCATCTAAGGGAAAACCCAAAGTTGCCCCAACTATTGAACAATGTACCCCCACTGAGTTTGACACTGTGCTCGATTTTTCAATCGAGAATCCCTCATCTACGTCGGGCCGATGCGAGCACGTGTCTTGGTATATTAGCATGGTGACTAGTATTGGTAGAGATTTCTTCATGTATATACATACCTATTCACTTTGGGTCCTGTAGATTCTTCGGATCTTTTTTCTCTAGCGATAGATCCAGTTACTCTCGACTTTCGTTATAAGTATCAAGTGACACTTGGCCAAATCTATCCATCTTTCTGGAGGATAGTATATATACTCCGTTATTTCTCCAATAAGGTTGAGGGTATGACTTTTACCCTTGACCACTTGATTAGAATATATATCCCTCGTCTTTTCGAGGTTTGATTAAGATTCGCCCTCGATTGTGAAGCCATTCTTCTCGAGCATCGATAAGGACAAGGATCGGGGGTGGATGAGACGGTTTGTTCGAGTGAAAACCTCGGACATTATCCCGGCAAAAGGATACCATTCCTGGAGAAGTGGAATATGGAGCGTAAGTGCCTCTTCCTCGAGCATGTTTTATTGCCATCTTTCCTTTTTCTCAAAAAATGATCTTCCTTTCAATTATGCAGTCGCCGTTTGGTACCCCGATGCAGTCCAGGACCTATCGGGGTGGATTAGGCGGTTGAATTCTTCATTTCCTTCTCTCGAGCATTCCTGGCGCGACTTGGCCAAAATGAGGTGGCCAGCCAAGAATCACGGTAAGCTTTTTTATGCTATCTTTACTATGTTTCCATATCCTTTTGCATACCTTCCATGCTGGTGAGCTTTGAGTATTACCTTGTGCAGGCCTTGGCAATGGAGTGTTAGTGAGGCTGTTTCCTGATGGCGAGGAAGGGACCTCAAAGCCCGATAAGGGCAAAAAGCGGAAACAAGAGGCAGCTGCTGAGTCTCCCAAGTCAAAAAAACCTAAACCTTGCCGGCCTCAAACCGATGTCAAGGTCTCGACTTTTGCCGCCACGGCAAATCTTGGCACTGAGGATGAAGATGATGATGATGATGAACATCCTTTGGTATAAAGGATGAGATCGGGGCACAGATGCCTCGCAGGATGTTGGGTCAGGAATGGTCGATACGGATCAAGCCCATATTGAGGAGACCCTCGATGAGGGTTTGGGCACAATCCTAAGTTTCAAATCGGACATGGCACAGTCCGTACTAAAGGAACCACTACTGATGATATCGGAGGACCTCAGCCCGAAGCTTCTCGGGGCAAGACAAGATCTTTAGAGAACTTAATGCCCTAGGTGGCCTTTCTTTTGGCCATTCGTACTCACCGAGGGAAATTAGTGGTTTCACAGGAACCAAATATCACCAATGTGGGGGCCTCTCACCGAGGAAGAAATGTACGTAAAGACCTCCTCGCCGGTGTTGATGAGGACATTGACCTCGATGCTCCCATTTCTCTCTAGAAGGCGGAGAGGCTTCACCAGTAGGTGAAATTTTCCTCATACCATTCATGCCTTAAATCTTTGTCCTCGACTTTATAACTTTTCTATGTTGTTGCAGGCTAAGAAGATGTACGACTGTGCCTTTCAGTGGGTCCAAGATGAGCTTACATGCTGCGAGAAAGAGCTCAAGGTGCTCATCTCGGTGCTGAAAGAGTCGGAGGCCTCTTCTACCTAGAAAGAGGAGGGGTTGAGTGGTTCCGGGAGAGATTTGAGGGAGTGGGCCAAGAAAAAACTAGCCTTGCTGAGCAGGTAACACTGCATTTTACAAACTTACCTTTCTTTCTTATAACTTACTACTTACCAACTTGTTTTACCTTTCTAGATCGGGCAAAAGGATGCTCATGTAGGGAAAGGTTGCCGCCAAAGATGCGGAGGTCCTCGAGCTGAGGGGGTGAAATGAGATCGTGACCTCAGAGAGGGACCTTCCATGGATGGAACTATCGTTGATCCAGGACCTTCTTCAAGTACTAAGAAGGAGGTTGCTACACTACTAGCGGCCAAGTCTGTGGCTGAAGAAAATGCATCCTCGTATAAGAGAGATGTCGCTATTGCAAATGAAAAAGCCCGAGAAATATTGGAGAAAGCCAAGCGAAAGCTGGATAAGGTCATCACTTACGCGTGCAGAGGTACGGAGGCAAGCTTTCGAGGAAGCAAGTGCTAAAGGCGCTGATCTTTCAGCTGAGATTGAGGAAGCCCGAGACTTGCAGGAAGAATTGGCATTCTCGGCTACTTCGGATGAGGGCTACAGAGATCAGCGACAGAGAAGAATTGGCCCACATCGTCTTTCATTCTTTTTCATGTATGAACTTCTCAGGGGAAAAGGTCTTGCAAAGACGCCCTTTGTAAATATATTTTTGGCTATATAAGAAAATTTCTCTGCTTCAAGTCTTCGAATTTATTCTCAATGCTTATGTAAATCTAGTATGTTGAATTGTGATGTTGGGTGTTCGGATCCCATATTTGGATCAGTTGGGAACCCTTGAGATTGGGCACCATCTCGAGGTTAGGTTGATTGCCTTTCAGAATTGATACTTGTAACAACAGAAATCTTTGGGTCTCAATGGACCCCGAGCACTGTGCGACAGTATCATTTATGTTCCATAGTTGTGAAGCGACCGGGGTGGTCCCACCAATACACTTCCCTAAACAATAGCGCTGACATGGTCAGAATTAATTGTCCTTCAGGATAGGCGAACAATTGATGCTTGCTCTATATATATGCATTTGCTTGTCTTTTGTTTGAAGACTCTGTTATTTTGTATAATTATCCCTTTTATATAGATCTTTTCTGTGCTAGTTCTCTTATAATTTAAAATGTTTTCGCCCTAGCCTTTACCTTCCATGGCTGCTATGCCAAAACCCGCTCACCAAGGAGAGGAGAGTTCTAACTCTGCTTCATGCTCGGTCGGTGGTACATCACCGGTACCTGGTGAGCTAACCTCGGGGTGCTTTGTTACGAGGAGGGACTTTACGTTAGAGAGGCCTCCTAACATTCAGGATCATCGGGAGCATGCGTCGAGGTTTATTTGCTCAACAGGGGAAGACCACCTCGAGGTAGTTATAAAGGACTGTGGATGGGGAGAAAAGTGGTACTGCAAGTGCTTTCCCCGGAAGATAGCATCATGGCTTATGTCGAGGGGTTTTTGAACATGTATATGCATCCCTTTTTGTTGGGCTCCCTCGATAGAGTCGTGCTGGAATATTGTAGGAGATGTCAGGTTATCCTAGCATAAGTTCGCCCATCATTTTGGAGGATAGTGCTGATGGTAAGGTATTTTGCAGATAAAGCCGGGATCGATTTTGCCCTCAGTCATCTTCTCAGACTACATTGGCCCTTGCATCGTCGAGGCCTGATTACTCTGTGACGTCGATCCACTCGGCCCTTTGTTGTTAGCAATGATTAAGATGAGGACCGAGAGTGGATGAGTCATTTCATCTGAGTGCGGACTGTCGATATTATCCCCACAGAGTTCCTTCCATTTTCTAAGAAATAGAATTTCACACGTAAGTGGTACACTTATGTTCTTATTATTTTTTCTCATGGTGAAGGCGCACTTTGTAAAGATGCTTTCCTTTCCTTTTCTTTTTGCAGGAATCCCATGGATGCCATATGAGGTTCCCAAGCTGGCGGATTGGTCTCGAAAACTGGCAGCATGTTCGACATACGATGAGCTTAATTGGTGAGATCTGGCCAAGGGTAGATGGGAAGCAAAACATCATGGTACGTGGTATGTGGATTAATTCCTTTGAAAGGTATATTCTTTTATGTGTACTAACTCCATCACCGTAGGCGTTAGAGATTTTTCTGAGATGAGGATGTTCCCCCTCAAGGAGGAGGAAGAATTGTCGGCTTTGGGGTCAAGGTCCGACAACAAGCGGAAGGGGTCATTGAAGAATGAGAGTGCTCATAGTGAGGAAAGCCCTGCTCGAAGGCTCAAATAAGACGTATCTACTGATCCTATGGCATTTGAGGCTTTTAGAGATGAAGGTCGAGGTCATGCACGCCCGGACTGAAGCTGAAGAAATTCGGGCTAAGGCCGATAAAAAAGTGGTCGTCTATTTAAAAGACGATGCTAAGGTTCGAGCAAAGTTAAAAGGTGCTTCCGATCGAGAAAGCAGAAGTAACGAATATGCCCGTTGCAAATATCATAGGTAAATCCTCGAAGAGATTCATGCTAGGGGATTCGATCTCTCGAAAGAGATAGCGCAGGCCAAGGCGAATAAATATGATGCCAAATTCCTCTTGTCTGATGCCAAAGATAGTAGAGAAGAGGCTAATGGGGCCACGATCCCTAAGGGAAAAATAGACTAGGCTTTTTTCTATTTGATTCTTTGTACAGAGTTCTTAGAGAACTTTGTAAATGTAGCCTCACATTGTTTCATACATGCGCATATATAAAGAAACCTTTCGATTTGTAATTCGGCCCTGAGGCTTGTTGGGATGGCTCGTAGGCTCTTATATGTTGGGTCGATACTACCTCTAATATAGGATGGCGATAGTGGCTCTTACGTATTGGGTCGGTATGACCTCTTAGTATGGGCTGGCGGCAGTGGCTCTTAAGTATTTTCCCTTAGGCAATTTTAGGTTAACTATTTCGGGCTCAGTCTCCAAGTTGGATTTAGACTCGAGCTCATTGGCCCTTAAATATTTAAGTTGGCCTTTAGGATCTTACGTGTTAGGTCGGTACGACCTCTTAGTATAGGCTGGCGACAATGGCTCTTACACATTGGGTCGGTACGACCTTTAATTTTAATCTGGCTACTGTGTCTCTTACGCATTGGGTTAGTACGACCTCTTATATAGGCTTTATATTCCTTCGCTAAAGACTTTTTTAAGTATTTGTGTTTGCCCGACTCTTCGACGGTTCGATAAGGACCTCGATTGTGAGTCGTTAGGTAGCGGTAATTGAGAACCTCGGAAGGTTTTCGCACAACAGATTAATCATTTCGAGGCCAATTATTCGGAGATGATGTGCTTCAAGCTCTTTTACTTATGCCGACGGTAGCCTAATTAACCGGTTCATTTTGAAGTTTTTTCGATGTAATTAAAGGCCTGTGATTTTATAGAGATGGTCAGGCATCCCCGAGTCGTGTTAGTTTGGCTGGTACAGCCTTGTGACCATAGTCATTGTTTTTGCCAGATCCTTTCAGTCCTCGAGTGAAGTAGTTTCAACGTTTATATCGAGAGTATACCTTTTTAGGGGTCTTATAAGTTCGGATATATAGTCTTAACTTTAAGATCGGGATTTATACCTTTTGTAAGGTCTTATAAATTTTAACATGCCTTGATTGAGGTCTTACACATTTGGTTACTTGGTACAAGTGTGATTCATGCCTTCCTTGAGGTCTTACAAAGTTACTTGATACAAGTATGATTCATGCCTTCCTTGAGGTCTTACAAATTTGGAAATGCCTTATGAAGGACATATAAGCTTGGGATTGCCTACATGGAGTCTCATAGCCTCAAATTTTCAAATCGATGGGGTGACAATCGGCAACAGTCCCCGAGACATCGAGCGATTTTTGGCTCTAGAGTCGTTTTTTATAAACTTGGTGTTGCCTCATTGAGGGCTTATGAGTTTGAAGTTTTCTGACCTGGAGGTCGAGTTCCTGACGCCAGTCCCCGAGTGTTTGGGAAACTTTTGGCTTTGCAGCCATTTCTTGTGAAAGCATCAGACTTCTTTGAAGCGTAAAGCATTTTGATGGAGGAGGAAATATTCTTTAATTACTTGGCACAAGTATATACATTTTTTCCATCAAGGGATCAATTATTCTATGTGGACACGGTTCATCCGATCGTTTGGCCTGGTACATCATTTTCCTTTCGAGACCCTTTTGGCTTATCTTGACTTCTCCGAGAAGGCGATCTTCCGGGGGGATGCCCACCAATGTTTGAGGTTGATGGAAGATAAGCCTTGAATACTTGTTAGGTTCTCCTTAGGTATCATATAGATGTTGCCTCGTTAAAAACCATGTCGGTAAAAACCTTCTTGGGATAAAACCCGATCGAAGGAAAAGAGTGCAATGTATGCATTGAAACTTTAAGGTCTTCGAGCTGGGCAGTGCTTCGACAGTTCTGATAGGACATATGCACAAAGATTAGTGTAATATGTAAACAAAAGGGAGATGGTCATACCTTAGTGGTGATGGTGCTTCGAGCCTCGATATGCCTTCAATGTTTGCTCCGGGGAGGTGACACGGTCTCTTGCTTGTTTTATCCGGGTACAACTGAGAATGTGTCCTGTTAGCGCTATTTCACTATTTTTTATCATGTGGTCCCCTCGATGTTGAAGACGTCGATGTCGGTACTACGTTGGGTACTGTGAATATCTCTCTTGCTATGTGTTGTTCTACGTACACGATTTTTACACCGTCCTTTGTCAAAAACTTCATATTTTGATGAAGGGTTGATGGTACTGCTCTCATGCAGTGTATCTATGGCCTTCCGAATAAGGCATTGTATCTCATGTCTCCTTCGATGACATGGAATTTGACATTTTGGGTCGTGCCGTCCACGTTGACCGGGAAGGTGATTTCCCCTTTCGTTGTTTCACTCGCCATGTTGAATCCGTTAAGGACTCAAGAGTAGGGCACGATCTCGTCGAGCAGTCCGAGCTTCTCCAGGACCCTTGACCTCATAATATTGGCCGAGCTACCTGGATCCACAAGTACACATTTAATTTGAAATGTATTTACAAGAAAAGAAATTACCAATGAATCATTATGAGGCAGAGATAAGGTTTCTATGTCCTCGTCACTGAATGCGAGAGCGTCCTCGGGTATGTAAACTCGAGTTCGCTTTTTTGTGGTGATGGATATTTTTGTTCTTCTGATAGTGGGTTCCTGTGGGATGTCGACTCCTCCCATGATCATGTGGATGACATGTTGCGGCTGACCTGCTTCATTTTTCCTATTTGCCTCTTTTTCCCGAAAATAATTTTTGGCCCGGTCGCTAAGGAACTCCCGGAGGTGCCCTTTGTAGCCAGGATACTTCTTCTCGGAGTTGTCTGCAATCTTCGATCTTGTGACTGTGTGTGCCGTGAAATTCATTCACTAAGTTGGGGTTCCCCTGCGATGGATATGATAATATAGGTCTTGGCCACCTGGTGTCTCTGATTTTACTAATGGTAGATACGATGTCTGAAACGTCAATATTGAGTTGTATTCCGACAGGCGGGGTGCCTCTATCGGTCCTGTGTGCCTTTTGAATTTGACTCTACTCACGAATACCCGAGGGTTCTGACCTCGGTTTGTTCTTCGATCATTTTGGGATATGTTACGCCTTGGGGCATTTCTCCTATTTTCGGTGTATGGTTGGTACCTTTTTTGTTTGGCTTCGGCTCATTTGCCAGGAGTCTGCTCGGATAAACCGAGCCCGAGGGGGCTCCCAGTCGGTCGTCTTTGACCCTGATCTTTGATTGCTACCGGTTATAGACATTCGACCAAGTCACGGCAGAATATTCAACCAAATTCTACTTCAGCTGCTTTGAAGCCATCGAGCTTCGCTTATTCAAGCCTTGGGTGAAGACATGTACTGCCCAATTATCAGAGAGTAGTGATAATTCCATTAGTTGTATTTGAAATTGAGATACGAACTCCCCCAGCATCTCATTTTCTCTTTGTTTGATTTTGAA
>MU772436.1:8216-19497 GCA_026770625.1 Nicotiana glauca
TATATATAAATATATAGAAAATTTACTCACAAAAAGATAATATAATGATAGATATGGTTTCATATATAATAATTAAGGACAAAAAGTGAACAGTGTATGTTGGTAGCACTGTGCAGCCATGGTCGAATATTTTTTTGATGATTTTTGCAAAAGATCTAGTTAACATCCCTACACTTACTATAATATTGTGTCCAACATTTCTAACAAAGTAGTCAACTTGTATATCTTCAAAACTCGCATCTTGATTTGTAAACTTTAGCCTCTAAAACCTGTAAAAATATTCAAAAAAATTTCTTTAGTAAGATTGTAAATATCACTAGAAAATTATATTAAATAATTTTTTCAATTTCACTTTAATAATAATTTGATCTCTTTACCTGAAAGTGTCCAAATTCACCAAGTGTAATCTGTATACACTTCAAAAATAAAATAGCTAGCAATATAAACGAGGCGGCATAAATATAAACAAAACCGAATTAGAAAAACTCTGTGTTATATAGGCGTCGTGTCATTTACGAAAACCTAAAAGGGTAATCCTCTACCAAGAACTGCAAATTTAGTTTCAAGTTAAACATCTAGACAATAGCTTATATGTACTTTATGAAAATCTTGGAATGTAAAGTCCAAATTCAAAAAAGATCATATTCTATACAACACAGCAACAAGCAAAGAGCATAAATAATCAAAGCCAGAGCCAAAACTAAGAGAGTAAATACCTTTAATTATCTTTTAGTATTTGAAACTATACGAAGGAAATAGATCCTCAATCAAAAAGTGAGCATAGAGCTAGAGTTAAAAGTAATGCACCAAGAGAGAAAGAGAAAATATTTGTAGTTCTTGGTAGAGAATTACAAATATAAATGCTGTACAAATTGCTCTAATCTGTAACCAATAACCATACACATGCAAGAAAAAAAAATCCATAAATCATACATAGGAAAAGAACAATGTTTTCAACTGCATACTTGGATATTAGTACAAAAACGAGCACATTCGATTTTCTATACTGAATGTAGTCATGTCCTTTAGTATGAGACCGAATATTTATTCTCCCTTAATCTTTTTTACCAGTCTCAAAGCGAAATAGAGAAAGGTGGATGGATATCATTTATGGTTTACAAATATATAACTTATAACATGTTACATATTTTGTCAGAAGGTATATTATAAGTTTTCCACTAACATATTTTTCCGTGAAACACATTTGCTAACCAGGGAGAATATACTCTTATATGCCCACGTGAAACACATTCATACATCCAATATTAATGCAATACAGAAGAACTAAAGTTTTACATTTGACTTAGAAGAATCAAACTGAAATTCAGAGGAGAGATTAATAAGAAATAAAATCATACTCATTGTTAATAAGAAACAAAACCAGTAGATAGACCATCAGCATTACTTTTATTATTCTCCACCCCAATTATTAATGCAATACCATATAAGTAACAATACCATACTCATTGATCAACTAGTTAAATGGAATATTACTGGGAGATTTTTCAGCTTTAAAAAGCTGTTCTTTAGCTATTATAGTAGAATGAAACTTACTAACACTTTAAGTATTTTATACTAGTTTTAGCAGTCTAATTATAAGATGTTCAACCATTGAGAGTAGTCTTACAAGTTGTAACAGTATAGTTGAGACTAGTTGCAGCAATTATTAATTGCAAACAAAACACATCTTTTAAGTCGAGCAACACACTAGTTGCAACAGAGTTTTACTAATAGTAGCAATATTGTATTCAAATATTTATTAACTAAAAAATAATTGAAATGAGTAAGTTGTTACTAACTTGGTATGTTCATCAATGGTCATTCTCCTGATATGGTGATGCCGAAGGCTGAACATTAGCGTGTTGAGCCACCGGAGGCTGGACATTAGAGTGTTGACTTAAGAAAAATTCTTTTTGTTCCTTCAGTTCTTTCACCTCATCTTCTACAATAGACAATCGATCCTGCAATGATTGATTTTTCTCTAAAGTTGAACGTAACTCAGATCTTAATTCAGCCTTTGAGGAACCATCTTTCATGTCCTTTGCTTTTACTCCACCCCCAAAGCCAAATACATGACTACGAATTTGAGGTCCAAATTATTTTTTCACTATCTCTATGTTAGGAAACGATGGTTTAGACTGCACTAGTTCTTTGATTTGAGCCTTCAAAATATATAAAGAAAAATTTCTATTAGAACCAATAACCAAAAGTTCTTACATGTTTAATTAATAAAACGCACATGTTTTACAATTGTCTCTGGTTCAACAAGCTTGTTATTCTTCTTCCGAGTCTCAAAAAAAAAGTTGCCAAATCTGGTGGATTGCCATCTTTTTCACCCTTCACATTAAAGTCAAAATATCAAATAATGCCTCCTCAATATTTATATATATGAAAAAAGAACAGATATGATAACACCTTTTGATAAATAATTTCTCTAATAGGCTTGCTACCACTATGATGAGGCATCTTCAACTTAGCTCTGTTTGCTGCATTCCTGTTGCTTTTTGCTTGAAAACTTTCCGTACAAAAATATTCTTTTACCAACCACTCCCATTATTTCTTGTCAACCTCCTATGGTATATTCTTAAGAGCCTCTTGGATCGGCTTACCCCTCACGTATTTTGCATACAATTGTCCTCTCCATTTGTTCCACAATTCTTTCATCCCTCCCAAAATATGATTGAATATCTAGGTCATCGCTCTCAAATTTATCCTACAATAAATTAACCATATCATAGTACACACTTTAGCAAAATGGATAAAACCTTCAGAATTGATACAACATAGAAAAAGAAAATGGTAAAACTACTTTAGCAAAAAAATATTGTAAGGTTGTGAAAATATATTTTGAGTTGTAGCAAGTAGCTTATAAATAAATTGGACACATTTGTTACCTCAGCCCACATGTGATTTAACTTTTCTTATTTAATATCATCCCATGATGATACTCCCAACGGACACATATTACGATCACGAACTATTATTCCCAAGTGCCTCGAAAATAGACTGCTATTCTTTCCAACAGTTCGATTATTATAAAATGTCACTTTCAACTTTTCTCCAACATCAAGTGATGCAACTTCTTTATACGTGTTCCTTCCTCAATTTTTTTTTACCTTTTCAGTAGTACCGGAACCTGCATTGCACGATTTAGTAATATCTAAAACTATTGTATGTGTCAAGTAAATTTATAATCATAGATTTGTCAAACCATACATGTTTCAACTGTTTGCATAACTTGATCAGTGGGTGGAGGAAATAGAGTCTCAGTTTGCATCTGATCTTTCCTAGAAACAAATGAGTTTTTATTTGTAGATACAGGTAATAAAATATCAGTAGATGGAGTCAATGAAAAATTAGTTTGCATCTGCTCTTTTTCAGGAATTACCTTTTCAGGAACTAGGGAGTTTTTCTTTGTTGCTTGCATTCCTTGACCAACAAATAGGAGAGAATTTGATCTTGTACCATTAGAAGACATTAACATATTTTGGCTTCCTTCACCAGTGGAAGGTTTAGATATATTTTGAGCAAAAAGAAAAGCATTTGGATGGAAGGATTCCACCTTATTCCTAAATTCCCCTAAAGAGCACATTGATCTAAGTCCTTGCCCTCGTCCCTTTGCTAGAGCACCTAGTAGAAGGAATCCATATTTGGCAGCCTTCGCAGTGGATCTAACCTCCCTTTCAAACTTTGATATTTTCATGTTAGGCCTATAAAACAATCAGAAGAAACCAAAATAAGAATGGCATAATGAAAATGATTTATTGACAAAAAGATCATGTAACCAGAATGTAAAACAATTAATATATCAATACATAAAGAGATTTACCTCATTCGTTCTTTTTCGTTTATTTTGTGAAGGTTTTTCTGAATCTACAATACTAACATCTATTTGCTGCATAATCTCATAAGAATCACAAGGTTTCGTCTTCCTCACCACAGGCCAACCCTTATTGGAATTGTCATTAGTATAAAATACTTGAGATGCTTGGTCCGATAATACAAAAGATTCATTTGTTTTTAAAAATCTCCCCCAATTAACACTTATAAATTTATATTCATCTTGTTTAACTCCTTTTATTTTATCATAGACATCAAACCAATTACATCTAAATAAAATCGCTCTTCTACCAAGGATGAATTGTAATTCAAGTATATCTGTCAAAACTCTATAGTAATCAAGGTTCTCTCTATCTTTATCAGTCGCACCAACTACAACTACCCCACAATTTTGAGTCTTTAGCTGATTATCATAATATTTCATATGAAATCTGTACCCATTAACAATGTAGCCATTATAACGTGTCACATATTCAGGCGGACCACGTGAAAGTGAGAGTAAATCTTCCATGATCTTACTATTTTCTCCTTTATGCAATTGTACGACCTATCAACAAGATAAATTGAAAACTTTAGTATAGGTAATACAATATTAAATTTTCATGTTTAAAGTCTACCTATTACTCACCCTATCTTTAAACCACTCAATAAACTATTTGTTTCATTCTGCATCGGACAAGTATCGAAGATTATTGATATGAATTTGTGCAAACTCTCTACAAAATTTTGATCAACCACAAATGTCATACGGAAGGAGAAATAATCCTATAGAAAATATAGAGTGAATAAAATGATATGAAATATATTTTTTCATACTCGAGATATGGTAGAACTTCATCGCAATTCTTCAATATGTATATATGTGCATGTTCCAATTCATTTGCTTCAAGCTCCTTTTGTTTTCCAGCCCCTAAAGTTTTTCCAGGTTGACAAAATAGAGATAAACCTCCAGAAGAATTCTTTAAACCACCATTATAATTTCGTCCAGGCCGATTGAACTTTGTATCAATTTTATGCAGATACCTTGAGCATAAGGTCATGCATTCAATTGCAATGTATCCCTCTGCAATAGACCCTTCTGGACAAGCCCTATTACCAAAAAGAGATTTCAAAAAATATAGCCATCGCTCCACAGGATACATCTATCGGTAATGAATGGGCCCAACAATCTTAGCTTCATTCGCTAAATGAAGGAGGGAATACTCTTTCTAACTTGCAAAGAGTTAGAGGAATTTGGGCTTCAGTTTGCTCCAAATCTTCCCTCCTTAACTCCTTTGATCCAAGGACATTAAAAAATAAAGATAACTCAATAAGTGGTTCATACACTTCTTTGGACAACATACCACGAAGTGCAAGTGGAAGTAGGTACTGTAGAAGAACATGACAATCATGACTCTTTAAGCCAGAAATCTTGTGATATTTCATTTTCACACATTGAGAAATATTAAATGAAAATCCATCTGAGACTTCTAAATTCTTTAAAAAAAGGCATAACTTGTGCTTTTCTTTAAGAGACAATGTGTAACATGCCATTGGAACTTCGTATTTTTCTACTTTTTTGATTGGGTGCAATTCCGGCCTAATCTTCATTGCTTGTACATCTAGCCGAGTTTTAATTGTGTCCTTGGTCTTTCCTTTGGAAATTCATGATAGTCCCAAAAATGTTATCACATATGTTTTTCTCAATATGCATAACATCCAAATTATGTCGCAACAAAAGAGATTTCCAATACGGAAAATGCAAAAAAATACTCTTCTTGTTCCAATTATCCTTTCGAGCATCATGTGATATTTTGATCCGTTTCTTTGGATCCTTTGTTAATCGTAGCCCTTCAAGATCTTGTACTTGATTAAGTATCTCAGTACCAGAACACTCTTTTGGTGGGAGCCTTCACTCTTTGGTTCTATCAAATGACTCCTTATCATTCCTCCATTTATGATTTAGAGAAAGGTAACGCCGATGACCCATAAAATATTGCTTCTTACTATTAGCCAATCTAATCGAGGAAGTGTCTTTGTTACAATACGGGCATGCCAATTTTCCTTTTGTGCTCTATTCAGATAAATTTTCATATGCTGGAACGTCATTGATGGTCCATAACAAAGAAGCGTGCAACTTAAAATTTTGTTTGCTTGATGCATCAAAGGTCTCAATACCAATTTCCCACAGCTCCTTCAATTCGTATATCAAGGGTTGAAGATAAACATCAATTTCATCTCCAGGACTATATGGACCTGGAATAAGCATTGACAAAATAAATTTTTCTTGCTTCATACACAACCAAGGTGGTAAATTATAAGGAATAAGTACCACAGGCCAAATGCTATATGGTATTTTTTAATTTCGAAATGGCTGAAACCTATCACTAGCAAGTCCAAGCCGAACATTACGAGGCTCGGCTGCAAATGAGGGATGAAATTCATCAAAAGACTTTTACGCCATTAAATCAACTGGGTGCCTCATCGTTCCATCATCAACTCTTTCATCTTGATGCCATGTTATTAGAGAAGATGTCTTTGAATACATGAACAACCTCTGAAGTCTAGGCTTTAATGGAAAATAGCGTAAAGTCTTTGATGCTACCTTTTTACCTTTTTTATTCCTTGTTTCCGCGCTATGTTTATCCAATTTCCATCTGGATGCCCCACAAACTTTGCACGATTCAAGCAGTTTACCCTCTTTCATATATATCATGCAATTATTTTTACAAGCATCAATCTTTTGGTAAGAAAGCCCGAGATCTTGAATTATCTTCTTTGCCTCATTATATGAACCTGGCAAGTTAGCTCCATCAGGCAATAATTCATCCTTTAACATTTTCAATAATATTTTAAATGACTCATTACTCCAACGACCAATACTTTTTATGTGAAGCAATTTAATCAAAGTAGAAGGCTTTGAACATTTAGAATTTTGATATAGTGATTTCTCAAAATCCTCCAATAAGTCGTAAAAAATTTTTGCTTCAGTATTTGGTTCTTCTTCAAGGAAGTCATCTGAACCAGCAATGCTCTTAGTGCCTCCATCAATATTAGGATATAAATCACTCAAAATTTCTCATATTTCATCATCACTCTCACACTCCTCTACTTCGTCATCATCTTCATCTTCACATTCAGATTGTGGCTCACCTAAAACTTCTCCATGATGATACCAAAAAATATAATTTTGAATTATTCCATATACTTTCAAATGTGCAGCTACAATCTCACGTGTTCCTAAAGTTTTGTTACAATATTTGACACATGGACATGGTATTTCACACATTTCTCCTATTCTTCTAAAAGCATAATCCAAAAAAGTTTGCACCCCATTTAAGTAGGCTTCATCAAGTCTATCAACAACTTGCATCCACTGCTTACTAGGTGACATAACCTTGGAGATTACATAAGAATCATATTAGAAAAATATAAATGATAATGAAAGTACTCTAAGATGCACAAAACCTTTTAGGAAAAATGAACTGAGTAAGGAGGAAGAAGCCCGAATTCTAAATTTTGTATCATATAAGCATTATTATCATGACTCGACTACAAATATAACAAAAGGACTTGATTACCATTTCTCTGCTATCATGACTCATTACCCAGTACAAATGCACTAAGAAACTAAGACCATAACTGTTGTACAGAAGTAACATGGTATGCACATTACTCTGTCTAAAAAAACAAATACCATTATTCTATTCTAATCACCTCAAATACAAAACACAAATTCTCAGTTATTTTAATCATTATGACAAACTTTAAGTAATTGTGGTATGCAAAATATATCCCATAACACGACTAAGAATCGCAATGAGATGCAATACTAATATTCAAATACACATATTTTCTTCTTCTCTGCTAAACATAAAGAAGAAAGTTTCCTGAATTAAGATAAGAGCACTGAAAACCCAAAAGGAACCAAGAATAATTTAAATTCTACAACAAAAAAGCTCCAATGAAAATTCACCAATAGACAATCTAAAAATAAATAAATTAAATATATGATATCTTATATAAAAAATAAACAATTGCACAAATCCTTGAGAGTTAGAATGTTTCTGCAAAGTATGAGTGTTGCACCCTGTTGATACCCAATTTTTCCCTATATATTTTCTATATATACTCAAATACTTTCAAATTAGTATATGTATGCATATATAAGAATGCCCAAAAGTTTTGGTATTTTTTCTCAATTTTTAAGGTTTTTGAGAATCAATTTGTTGTCTATTTTAACAGTACAAAATCCAAAATTATTCTCAAAATTATTATTTTTAGGTCAATAACTTATTTCAGCCCATATTTACAATAAAATATAATTAATATATTTTTTTTGCATATTTTTACAAATTTATTTGGCATTTCTAAAGCTAAATTGCATGTAATTGCAATTGTAGCCTATTTTATAATTAATAAGTATTTTATAATTATAAAATTAGTTCCAGTATTTTTAATTTAATATTTGTATACTATCTATTGATTCAGCAGTTTCAATTTATTTCAGAAATCCTTTTATTATTTTTTATAAATTAAAAGGGAGAAATTGGCTATTTAAAACTTGGCCAGATTTCATTACAATTTTAGCCAAATTGCGTCCCAATTCAAACCCCAATTTTAGCCCCATCTCAAACAACACATACCCAATTCAATTAATCCGGCCCAGCTTTGATTCAATCTGAGTCGTTCATCAAATGAGATCAACGGCTCATATTAGTTTGCCTAAAATAAATCAAACGACCCTCTCCCCTTACCCTCATTTTGCGACGAGACCGGTCTCTCTCTATCCCTTCACCTCCCCCTTCTCTCTAAAACCTTCTGGTTCGCCTTCTCCGATGGCTCTCATCGCCTCTCCGACCAACTCCAACCTCGCCTCTTTCGATCGTCAACCGCCGTGAAACCTTATCTCACCGGCTCCCTCCATATTTGAAACTCCAAGAGTTTCCACCATGCAAGAAGGGCACTGAAACCTCGTCTGGGTCCGTCTCCGGCTTTCTCCAATGGGTTTTGGTCCGATGGTGCTATGTACTCCGTTAGTAATGAGTTTCACAGCCAGGTTCCTTACCTCCCTGATTTAATTGCAAAACCCTAATTTTTGCCTAAGTCTCTTAATCTCTGTCTTTTAAAATGATTTTCAGTTTATTCTTTCTGTTTTACACTACTCCCTACTCGTTTCTTCGATTAATTCAAAGTTTTTCAACGTTTGTTCTTTTCTCAAAAAAGCTAGGGTTTCCGAACCCCTTTTTCAAAATCGCTATATCTTCTGTTTCTTTTGAGTATTATGTATGCCTGTATTACGTGTTTGTTTGTGTTTCTGAGCTCCATGCTTTAAATTTTTTTTACTAGGGTTCCAACCCTCTACTGCTTCTATGATTTCTTGCATAATGTTCTCTGATTTTTTCACGCCTATTGTGTTTATAGGTCTAATTGTTATTCGAATGATTCTGTGCATCTCTTTGAATCCCTGATTTGTATGTGTTTTCCTTAAGGGTTCTTACACTGATTTTTGAATTATTTCCTTACTTGTGAGATGCTCTCTATACTTGGTTGATTCCCTCTGATTTTGGTCTTGTCCATGATTCTTTGACTAATTTCAGAGTTAATTTATATGTTTACCATATTTGTATACTTAAACATATTGTTCGAATGCTCAGCATATATTTTCCTTATTTGAAGCATTATATATTTGGCCTTTATTACATGCTGCATGCCTACTACTCTTACTGTGGTGTAATTAATCGTCTGATTGATTCTTTCCTTATCTGATACTCCCATTCGAATCATGAATCCCTAGTTTAAAGGAATTAGGTCCTGTGATTGATTCAAATTGGTACTGTTTCTATAATTATGTGCTTGTTACCCTATTCTCTATTGGTTTTCAAAAACTATAAGTACTCATCTTCTCTTCTCACTCAAAACACAAACAGAATTCATTCTGAACTCCCTCTCTTACACAAAATACATTCAGTGCTCTTTTGTTCTACACAATCTCTCTCACTTCTTTTGAGACTACTGGTTACTCAGCTGGTTTGAAACCTAAGCTGAACTTTAGCCTACTACTGTTCCATTACTCTCTACATTGTTTTTTGCTTGGGTTTGCTATTGCTGCTCACTCCCTTGCACACTATTGTTCACCACTTAGCATATTATAGCTCACTACTGCCCGGCATTACCTTGCCTTCAGCTGGTATGTCTCCTATTAGATTTACAGCTTCAAAGCAATATATTTCTATTTGTATTGCACTTTCTCTTATTTCTGGTAGGTTTCTACTTATGGTTTTGTTGTTCTTACTGCAATTAGCATGCCTCTGTGTTGATTAATATGCCTATCCTAGTCTGGCATGCCCATTACTCCCTGTGCTTGTTTCCTGCATGTTTCTCCTTACCCCCTAACCCCAGTACATTATTAGCATGTTATTCAGGACCCTCTTAGCCACTAAATAGCCCTGAATCTCTTCCTGATGTGTGAATCTGTCTGGTATCTATCAATCTCATGCTGCTTGAAGCCTGCTTGATTGTTTAAGTTCTGAAGTGCTTGTAACTATGTTCTCATTTGTGAGTTACTTGTCCCCCATGTCCTCTGCCCCTGTTTGTGCTTGCTTGATATTGTATCTTCTGTTGCTTTTCTCTCAAAACTATTTCTCTATGGACCCTCTTTCAAACTGTTTTTCAACTCAATCTCTTTAAAACTCTATCACAATCTCACTACTCCTAGAATTTATGTTCTACCCCCTTGGTGTAAGCATTGCTTCGGGTACCTTGAGTACCCACTGAACTTTGATGCACAAGGCTGATAATTCCACACTTGCACTGATTCAATGTTAATCTATTTGGGTGCCTGATATTGGCCAAGGGCCCCAATGGGCCCTTAGGGAGCTTTGCCGCACCCAAACCTTAGTAAAGTCTGTGAAACTCGAAGGAAGTGAGGTTGAAGACTTGGACCTGGTTGAAGGCTCCCTATAGAGTAACTTCTTACTTTTTTTTTCTTCACTACTGTAATTTAATTACCTTGGTTTGTAATAATTTGTAATGAATGATTGGGGTTTATAGTGAAATGGGGTGACTATGCATGCTTAGTTTAAGGGGTATGGGTAGAAAACATGCTTGTAGGATTTTTCTTATTTGTGCAATAGACATCCTGTCTAGGACATGCATCTCACATGACTAGAAATCCTGTTTTTAGGCTCTTTTACTTTCAGCTTGTTATTTACTTTCTAATCATAATCAGTTAATAACCAACAAGTTACTGCTACTGAATTTAGATACCATGTTTTAGGACCTTTATATGCATTAGATATCATGTACGTAGGGCTCTATTTGCAGCTGTTGAATGCCTCACTAACTTTGTTAACAACGTAAGTCTGGCTAACAGTCTTTCTTAAAACTGAAAATCAAGCATGCAATTAGGCAATATATATAACGCCTAGGCAAGATTTAGGACCTAATAAATCGATTAATC
>MU772437.1:2587-28651 GCA_026770625.1 Nicotiana glauca
TCAGGAGGCTTTCAGGCCTCGAGTGTTATGTGTGCATATGCATATACATGCATGGATTGGACTGCACGCCGCAGTAGCATATTGCATGGATCGGACTGCATGCCGGAGTAATATATGATATGGATCTGACTGCACGCCGCAGTGATATGTTATGTGGATCGGACTGCACGCCGTAGTATTATTGCGTTTTGGCTGTAGGAGACCCTCCAGAGTCTGTACACACTCTCAGTGAGCGCATGGTACCTATGGATCGGGCTACGCACCGTAGTGGTCATATGCATTGCATTGCATTCATTCCTGATTGTACTACGTGGCATGATTTTTAGCACCCACATATCATTGGCACACATGTTATTACTTGCCTTGCTGACCAGATACCCTGGTGTTACATGTTAAAGAGTGCTGAGCCTGAGAGGCTGATGTTGTACTTGGTACGAATTTGAGTTGAGCCCGAGGGGCTGATACTATTCTGAGCGATTAATATTGAGCCCGAGAGGCAGATTTCTAATTATTTCTTGCTTGTTGAAACGAGTTTTCGCAACTGTTGAAAAGGCATGTTTTCAAAAGAGATTTAACTGAGCCTCAGATTTTCTAAGGGATTTTCTCGGTGTTACGGTTTGTACTATTTTCAAAAAAAGGTTGTACTGTATGTTATAGCATTTTGGAGTGCTCATACGTGTTTTCTTATCGCTCAGATATTATTCGCTCTTATTAACACTGAGTTGGAAGTACTCACTTTACTCCCTGCACCTCGTGTGCAGTTGCAGGTATTGATCACCCGATAGCGGGTTAATAGCGGATTGAAGGTATTGCTATCATAGCTATGCAAGGTTACCGCCCGCGTTCGCGGCCCCGAGTTTCTTCTTCTTCTTGATTTTCTAGATTTTATTTTATATATTTTAGACTTTGAAATTGTGATAAAGACCCTCCTAGATGCTCGTGACTTGTGACACCCTGGTCGGGCTGTATTGGGTTGTATTTATATTGATTAAATTCATATTCGAACTGTTACATAACTGATTAACTGCTTTAAGTGGTGTTCTGAGATGGTCTGGCTGGCCTTGTCTTCACGAGAGGCGCCATCACGACCGGGTTTGGGAATTGGGTCGTGACAAAAGAACACCATAACTGAATTATCAGCAAGAATCAGGAAAATTAAGGACAAGTGCACGACATCACCCTTCGTACTTTTACTTTCGTCCTTACCATAACAATCAATATAATCGTCTCGACATCAACCTTCATGCTTTTACCTCACATAATCATGGCACAGAAAGATCCTTCGTGCATTATCACTCATATAAAGGAACAGAATGGTACATCGTGCGGCATGACATCACCCTTTGTGCATTAACACTCTCTCACAAATTTCATGCACGACATCACCCTTCAAGCTTTAACACTCTTCCTTACCCAAACAACAATCACAAGCAATAAGGGCAAGGGAATCAATAAAATCACAATAAAACCTCGGCAAGCGAAAAATAGTACAACAATCATATCCCAGCAAGGGAAACAATATCAAAAGCAATAACATCCCGGCAAGGGAAATAACATTAAATAGAACAACATCCCGGCAAGGAAGACAATATCATAATCCTCTTCTCTTTTCAGATTTACTTCACAACTCAATTCATAACTTGAGCCAATGCTCTATAATGTTCAATTGCCAATAATACTTCCACAAATCACCTTACAACTTGAACCAACGCTCTTCAATGTTCAATTTACCAATATTACTTCCACAAGCCTTGTTCAATAATGGAAATCATCACTTAAGACTCACGGGCATGCTTGACACCAACGTATAGACACTCTTCACCATGCCTATACGTCGTACTAGACAATTAACACACAGCAAATAGGATACAACTCCTAATTCCTCAAGCTAAGGTTAGACCAAACAATTACCTCGATGCCACGAACACAATTTAAGTCTCAACTATTGTTTTACCTATTTTTTCCACCACAAATTCGCGTGTATCTAGACAGAAGTTACTTAACTATATCAATAAATTCTAAATGAATCAATTCTAATGCATGAAAATAAGTTTTCCAATGATTTCTCCAACAAGTCAAAAATCGCCCCCGGGCCCACATGATCAAAATTCAAGGTTCGAACCAAAACCCGATTACTCATTCACCCACGAACCCAAATATATAATTTGTTCTGAAATCGAACCTCAAATCGATGTCCAAATCCCCAGAAATTTGAAAAAACCTAAGTTCTACCCAAACACCCAATTTCCCCCATAAAACCATTGATTTTGAGTTGAAATTATGTGAAAAGATGTTAAAGATTAATTTTAAACGAGTTAGAAATGACTTACAATGGATTTGGAAGAGTAGTTGTCTTTGAAAAATCGCCCAACGGTGTTTAGGTTTTGAAAATGTTGTAAAAATGATTGAAATCCCTTTTGAAATTCATTTTAGCAGGTCTCTGATATCACAATTGCGACCAAGGTTAGCAATTGCGAACCCTTCAGAAACCTGCTTTCATCGCATTTGCGAACCCTAAGGATTCCTATTAACTTCATGCGATGATTTTGTCGCATTTGCGAAAATAAAGGAATACAGCCCACTTCGAATTTGTGAGGGACCTT
The DNA here is from genome assembly GCA_026770625.1 of Nicotiana glauca. NCBI lineage: Eukaryota > Viridiplantae > Streptophyta > Magnoliopsida > Solanales > Solanaceae > Nicotiana > Nicotiana glauca. Next base: position 5,191 of record MU772437.1, read on the forward strand.
CGCATTTGCAATGAATACGTCATATTTGCGACCAAGGCGGCCCAGGTCATCTTCACATTTGTGATAAAGCTTCACATTTGCGACCTGCAACACAACATCAATTTCCTAAATCCAAATTTCACTCCGTGGCCTATCCCAAACTCACCCGAGCTCTCGGGATTCCACACCAAACATGCACCTAAATCAAAATATATCATACGAACTTGCTCGTGCGATCGAATCATCAAAATAATATCAATAACTATGAATTTAGCACAAAAATCAACAAAACATATCATGAACTCTTAAGTTCCATTTTTAACATCCGATGGCTCGATTCACATCATTTCAAGTCCGTTCCAAACCAAATTTTACAGGCTCAACTTAAATCACATACAAGACCTGTACCGGGCTCCCAAACCAAAATATGGGCCTGATACCATCAAATTCAATTAGATTCAAATCTTCTAAAAATTCTACAATTTCAGTTAAATATCTTTCTTCAAAAATTCAATTCTCGGGCTTGCGACTTCGAAATTCGATTCCGGGCATACACCCAAGTCCCATATTTTCCTACGAACACTCAAGGGCTATCAAATCACGGATCCGGGTTCGTTTACCCAAAATGTTGGCCGAAATAAACCTAAATTCATTTAAAAGAAAAATTATCCTTTTCTATAGATTTTCACATAATGGCTTTTCGAATAAAAACTCGGACTGTGCACATAAATCAAGGTGAGACAAAAAGAGGTTTTTAAGGCCTCGGAACAAAGAATTTATTTCCAAAACAAGTGATGACCCAAAAGATTATCCACCTCTAAAACAATCGTTCATCCTCGAATGGACATAAGAACGAAGTACCTGAGTCGAAAAAAATATGGGGATAGCGGCTCCGCATGTCGGACTCGAACTCCCAGGTCGATGCCTCAACAGGCTGACCTCTCCACTAAACATGAACAGAAGGGAAACTCTTCGATCTCAACTGACGAATCTGCCTGTCTAGAATAGCTACCGGCTCCTCCTCATAGGACAAGTCTTGTCCAACTGGACAATGCTGAAATCTAACATGTGGGATGGATCGTCGTGATATTTCTAAAGCATGGACACATGAAACACTGGATGCACGACTGATAAGCTCGGCGACAATGCAAGTCTATAAGACACCTCTCCCACTTGATTAAGAATCTCAAACGGGCCAATGAACCTAGGGCTAAGCTTGCCCTTCTTTCCAAATCTCATCACGCCCTTCATAGGCGACACTCGAAGCAAAACTCGCTCGCTGACCATGAATGCTACATCACGAACCTTACGGTCGGCATAACTCTTTTTCTTCGACTGAGCTGTACGAAGCCGATCCTGAATGGCTTTAACCTTGTCCATGCATTGTATAGTAGATCCGTACCCAACAATAGAGCCTCTCCCGGCTCAAATCACCCTACCAGCGATCGACACAGCCTACAATATAAAGCCTCATAAGAAGTCGTCTGAATGATCGACAGGTAACTGTTGTTGTAGGCAAACTCTGCTAAAGCAAGAACTGATCACACGAGCATCCAAGGCCAATGACACAAGCTCGGAGCATATCCTCCAAAATCTAAATAGTATGCTCGGATTGCTCGTCCGTCTGAGGATGAAATGTTGTGCTCAACTTGAACCATGTGCCCAACTCACGCTGAACTTCTCTCCAAAAATATGAGGTAAACTACATACCTCAGTCCGAAATTGTCACGACCCAATCTCCATACCCGGTCGTGATGGCGCCTTTCGTAAAGACAAGGCCAACCAACTAACCCAATTCATTTCTTTAAGACTTACTAAACATAAATAGATGGAAAATGCAACTTAAAGAACATTAATTATCAACATTATAGCCTAACTCAGCCCGACCGAGGTGTCACAAGTCACAAACATCTAGGAGGATCTTTATTACAATTTCAAAGTCTATAATACATAGAGTAAAATCTAGAAATCAAGAAGAAGAAGAAACTCGGTGCCGCGAACGCCGGCGGTCACCTTTCTTAGCTACGAAAGCAATACCTTCAATCTGCTATTAACCCGCTACCGGGTGAACACTACCTGCAAGTGCACGCGAGGTGCAGGGAGTAAAGTGAGTACTTCCAACTCAGTGGTAATAAGAGCGAATTATATCAGAGCGATAAGAAAACATGTATGAGCACTCCAAAATTATATAACAGACAGTGTAACCCTTTGAGGAAAATAGTAAAAACTGTAACACCGAGAAAATCCTTTTAGAAAATCTCAAAATCAGTTAAAAATCTCTTTTACAAATATCCTTTTTTTCTCCAACAGTCAAGCATACGAATGCTATACCAGATAGTGCAAGTTGGCACATAAGTCAGTCCCTTGGGCACATCACTCCTTAACATATAACACCAGTGTATCTGGTCAACAAGGCAAGTACTAGCATGTAAGCCAATGATATGTGAGTGCTAAATGTCATGCCACGTAGTACAAATAGGAATGAATGCAATGCAATGCACATGACCGTTGTGGTGCGCAGCTCAATCCATTTGGGTACCTTGCGCTCGCTGGGGGTGTGTACAGACTCCGGAGGGGCTCCTACAGCCCAAGCGCTATAATACTGCGGCGTGCAGTCCGATCCACATAATCTATCACTACGGCGTGTTGTCCGATCCATATAATATATCACTGCGGCGTGCAGTCTGATCCATATAATATACTACTACGTCGTGCAGTCCGATCCATGCATGTATATGTATATACTGCTGCGACGTGCAGCCCGATCCATATCTTAGTCCAGAAATGCACACATAACACTGCTGCGGTGAGCAGCCCGATCCATGCTCAGTCCAGCAATGCACATGATCCCCTTGGGCAATAGTAAAATAGCATTTCTCAGCTCAAAACGTCAGAAAAATATCATTTAAGTTTTCAAATCTTAGAAAGTTGGCTGAGTTTGCAAAACAGTATTTAGAACCTTGGACTGAGATCAAATAATATGCAACGTAATGCAAAAATAGTGATATCAATCCCTGAAGGATTCAAATAATCGGCACGAAGCCCAAAACATGGCAATTAGCCCAAATCATGATAGCATCAAGTAGTTTTCAGTCAATCATGCAGTAAAATCAACAACCGAGATGAACCAAGTCAAAATCCCCAACGGTGCTCTACCCCACACTCATACCTGGCGTTCAAGCCACCACAATACAACACTATGATATGCAAATCCGGGGTTTCAAACCCTCAGGATATCATTCACAAGTATTACTAACCTCGAACCGGTGAAAGTTCTAGCTTGCGATGCCTTTGTCTCTCAATTCGGCCTCCACGTGTGTCGAATCTAACCAAAAACAGAGCGAATGCATTACAATATGCTAATGGAACATAACCCAATTGAAATTACTCGAAAAATACTCAAAACACGAAGTTGGCAAAACCCAAGCCCCGGGCCCACTTCTCGAAAAATTCAGAAATTTACATCACTGGATTCCTTGTCTCGCCACGAGTCTATACATATAAATTTTATCAAAATCGGAACTCAAATAGCCTTTCAAATCGTAAAAATTTGTTTTTCAAAACCAAGCTCTAGTTCTTCATAATTTCAACCCACTTTCGTGAATTTAAGTGTTGATTATTCAATAAAATGATGTTTCTAAGTTGAGAGACTTACCTCAAATCAATACCCGTCGAAAACCTTCTTCAAATCGACCAAAAAGCTCTCTTGGCGGAGTACAAATGGAGGAATTATGATGTGGGTCACAGACCAAAGGGTTTTAAAACATCATGTCCGACTACTGTAGAGACCCCTATGCGATCGCATCACTACCCCTGCAATCGCATAGGCCAAAAATCCAGACCCTCAAATTCCTCTTACGCGATCGCAGAAGACTCCTTGCAATCGTAGAGCACTGCGTCCTCCTACGACGCGATCGCATACACCCCCACGCGACCGCACTGAACCATCCCCCATGCCTATGCGATCACAGAATACCTCATGCGATCGCATAGAGCAAGTCTGAGCACCCCCCTTCAAGCCTTCTACGCGATCACAACCAGACCTACGCGATCGCATAGAGTAAAATTCCTCTCAAATTTTCTGCTGCATTTTTCATGTTCAAAATTCCCAGCTAGCCATCCGGAATTACCCCGAGGCCCTCGAGACCTCAATCAAATCCACAGATATGTTCTATTACTTCATTCAAACTTGCTCGTAACATAAAAACACTATCATAAACATAAAAATCATCGAATTACCACTGATTCAAGCCTAAGATAAACTAAAACTTTCAAAATTCTCATTCGGTCAAAAACCTGGCCAAACGATGTCTGAATGACCTAAAAATTTGCAGACACATCCAAAATCACCTAGCAAAGCTACTACAACTCTCGGAATTCTATTCGGACCCTCGGATCAAAATTTTACCTATCAACCGGAATTCGCCAAAATTCAAACTTACCCAATTCAAGCCTAATTCTACACCGGACCTCCAAATTTAATTCAGATCACTCTCCTAAGACACAAATCATCCACCGAAGCTAACCGAACCACCGAAATTCACATCCAATCCCTTTAACTCACAAGTCAACATCCGCTTAATGTTTTCCAAACTAACCTTCTCTTAAGGAGACTATTTGCCTCATTTCCAACCAAACTCTATCCGAATTACTTCAAATTCTGCAAAAACATATAATGAAACATATAGAAGCATAAAACGGGGAAAACAGCGCAGAGATACATGAGATGACGGGTCGGGTCGTTACAGAAATGATAGACACGAGCACACCATGAAGAAGAATAATATCCAAGATATAGATCTCAGCTAGCCTCTCGGAAGAATATGAGACAACCACAGGAATGAAACAGGAATAATCTCCAAGATATAGATCTTAACAATAAACCACACTGCATCAAACTTCGTCTGAGTCCGTTAGAGCCCAACAACAAAGTTTGTGGTGATACACTACCACTTCCACTCGGGAATCTCAATCCTCTAAAATAAAGCACCAGGTCTCTAATGCTCGTACTTTACCTGCTGAAAATTCAAACACCGAGCCACATATGCAACAATATACTTCATCATCCTCCTCCACCAATAATGTTGTCGCAAATCCTGATACATCTTAGCGGCGCCCGGATAAATAGAGTACCGGGAACTATTGGCCTCCTCTAAAATCAATTCTCGAAGTCCATCCATATTAGGCACACAAATACGATCTTGCATCCTCAAAACTCCATCATTTCCCACTGTTACCTGCTTGGCACCACCGTGTTGTACCGTCATTTAGGACACATAAATGGGAATCATCATACTGCCGATCTTGAATACGCTCAAATAATGAAGAACGAGTGATTGTGCAAGCTAACACATGGCTGGGCTCAAAGATATCCAACCTAACAAACTGATTGGCCAAAGCCTGAACATCTAAAACAACCGGTCTCGCACCGACCAGAATATACGTAAGACTGCCTATACTGATTGACTTCCTACTCAAAGCTCCGGCCACTACATTGGCTGTCCCCAGATGATATAAGATGGTAATATCATAGTCCTTCAGTAGCTCCAACCACCTTCTCTGCCTCAAATTTAACTCCTCCTGCTTGAACAAGTATTGCAAACTCTTATGATCCGTGAAAACCTCACATGACATGCCATACAGATAATGCCTCCAAATCTTCAATGCGTGAACAATGGCTGCTAACTCTAAGTCATGAATCAGATAATTCTTCTCATGAATCTTCAACTGTCGCAAAGCAAAAGCAATGACCTTGACATCTTGCATCAACACCGCACCAAGTCCAATACGAGATGCATAAAATAAACTATATATGGCCCTGAACCTGTAGTCAAAACCAAAATTGGCGTCGTAGTCAAAGCTCTCTTGAGCTTTTGAAAGCTCGCCTCACACTCGTCCGACCACCTGAACTAGGCACTCTTATGGGTCGATCTAGTCATCGGGGATGCAATAGATGAAAAACCCTCAAAAACTGACAATAATAACCTGCCAAACCCAGGGAACTTTGGATATCTGTAGCTGATGCGGGTCTAGGCCAGTCCTTGACTGCCTCTTTCTTCTTTGAATCTACCTGAATACTCTCTACTGATACAACATGACCTGTGATGACCCGACCCGTCATCCCATGCATTACTGCTCCATTTTTTCCCGTTTCATGCTTCTTTATGTTTCATTATCAGTATGTGGTGGGTTAGAGTTGATTTGGATTAGTATTGGTGAAAAATGAGGTAATTAGTCCTTTAAGGGATGGCTAGTTTGGAAAAGTCAACAGAAAGTTGACTTGTAAGTTAGAGGGCTTGGAATGGATTTCCAATGATTTGGTTAGTTTTGGGGGAGGATTTAAGGCATAGGAGTACGGTCGGAATTGATTTTGGAGGTCCGGTGTAGAATTAGGCTTGAATTGGCAAAGTTAGAATTTTGGCGAATTTCGGTTGATGGGTGAGATTTTGATCCATGGGTTGGAATGGAATTCTGAGAGCTGCTGTAGCTTTGTTGGGTGATTTTGGATATATGTGCAAATTTTCAGGTCATTCAGACATCGTTTGGTCAGGATTTTGATCAAAAGTGCATTTCGGAAGTTCTTGAAGAACTTAGGCTTTGATTTGGTGAAATTTGATGATTTTGATGTTAACAATAGTGTTTTGATGGTTCGAGTAAGTTTGAATAAGGTAATAGATCATGTTTGTGCTTTTGGTTGAGGTCCCGGGGGCCTCAGGGTGAATTCGGGTGGTTAAAAGGAGAGTTTTGAAGTTTGTTGCATGTTTAAGGTTGCAGGTTCACGTATTTTTGCACCTGCCATTTTGGGACCGCAGGTGAAGTATCGCAGAAGCGTTCGATGGGAGCGCAGAAGCAGAAATGGTGCTCAGGGCAGGTTCCACAGAAGCGGAATCCTGGCCGCTGAAGCGGGTCCACAAGTGTGACGATGCGACCCGTCGTCACGTGAGTTACCGCCCCGTTCCCCCTTATTGTGTTTCTTCATGTTTCAATATCAGTATTAGAGTTGATCGGGTGTATTTGAATTAGTTTTGGTTGAAAATAAGGCACATAGCCTCTTAGAAGGAAGCCTATTTTGGAAAAGTCAACTGGAAGTTGACTTGTGAGTTAGAGGGCTCAGAAGTGATTTCTCGTGGTTTGATTAGCTTCGGGGGATGATTTGTGACTTAGGAGTGCGATCGCAATTGAATTTGGAGGTCCGGTGAAGAGTTAGGCTTGATAGGTGAGATTTTGATCCGGGAGTCGGAATGGAATTATGAGAGTTGTAGTAGCTTCGTTAGCTGATTTTGGATGTGTCTGCAAATTTTTAGGTCATTCGGACGTCGTTTGGTCGGGTAATTGATCAAATGTGAGTTTCGAAAGTTATAGTTGAACTTAGGCTTGAATCCGTCGTGATTTGATGATTTTTGTGTTAAAGGTCGCGTTCTTATGATTGGAACATGTTTGTGTGATGTTTTGGAGTAGGTTGGTGGTTTTAGTTGGGGTCCCGGGGGCCTCGGGGTGATTTCGGGTGTTCAAACGGACCCTTTTTGGTTTGTAAAGAGATTAGATTTTCTGCTGTTGGTGTTGCAGACATTTGTGCATCGCGTTCGCGTGGTGAGGGACGCCAACGCGTAGGGATTTTGAGGGAGCCTAGGATTTTTGCCTTCACGTTTGTAAAGGATATGCCGCTATCGCGTGGTTATGGAGCCTTGTGCTTCGCGTTCGCAGTAGGTGAGACGCGTTCGCGTAGAAGGATTGGGATGTCAGTGAAGATTGTTATACGCGTTCGCGTAGGTGAGAGCCATGAAGTATCGCATTCGTATGAGTGTGTCGCGTTCGCGTAGAGCATTTTGTGATATTTAAATTTTTGGCCTTCGCGTTCGCATGACTAGGGTCGCGAACGCGATGAAGGAAATCCTGGGCGGACAGGAGGGTTTTATATCATAACCTCCGCGAGCAAAAATCATTTTCCACCATTGTTGAGCATATTTTGGAGCTATTGGAGTAGGGAGTAAGAGGATTTCAACTAGGTTTCAATTGGAGGTAAGTTTTATGAGCTAATTACGTGATATTATTGAAGAATCATCATCTAAATCTCTGAAAATTGGGTGGAAATTGGAGTAATTGGGGCTTGGTTTTTGGTATTGAAAATTTGGAAGTTGAAGGGGCTATTTGACTCCGATTTTTATAAATTTTATATGTACTGACTCGTTGCGAGACGAGGATTCCGAAAATGTTAATTTTGTAATTTTTTGAGAAGTGGGCCCGGGGCTCTGGTTTTGCCAACTTTGTGTTTTTGGGTATTTTTCGAGTTCTTTCGATTGGGTTATGTTCCATTAGCATATTTTTACGTATACCTTATGGTTTTGGCGAGCTAGATTATCGGCCGGCTAGAGGTGAGTAATACTTGTAAATGATATTCTGAGGGTTAAGACCCCGAATTTGCGCATCTTAGTGCTGTGTTGAGGTGACCTGCATGCTGGACCTGAGCGTGGGGTAGAGCACCGTTGGGGATCATGACTTGGTCCGTCCCGGTTGTTGATATTTACCGCGTAATTGTAAATGATTTGTTGTTATCATTATGACTTGGGCTCATAGCCATACTTGGGGCTTATTGTCAAATATTTGAACTCTTTATGAACTATCATCTCTGTTTCCCTCACTATTTGAAATATTAATTGAACTCAGTCCATGTCATTTACACTGTTTCATGAACTCAGCTATATTTACTCAACTTGGAGTTTTAACTAATATTTGAACTATTGTTGAGCTGAGTATTATTGTTTTACCGATGCCCGAGAGGCTTTTTGACTATTTTTGGACTGATTGAGGCCGAGGGCCATATGTGAGGGCATGAAGAGTGATGTGAGGAGGCTTTCAGGCCTCGAGTGTTCTGTGAGGAGGCTTTCAGGCCTCGAGTGTTCTGCTAGGAGGCTTTCAGGCCTCGAGTGTATTATGAGCAGGCTTTCAGGCCTTGTGTTGATATTATTCAGGCTTTTAGGCCTTATTGATAACGCTTGGGCTGAAGGAGCCCCTCTGGAGTCTGCACACCCACAGTGAGCACGAGGTACCCCTTTGTAACGAACAGTGGTAACAATGACACTGTCATATGTGTTTCGGTCAGGTAACAATGACTGACCAGTTAGGTAACATTGGCTGACTAGTGGTAACAATGACACTGAAACACACTTTTGTCAGGTAACAATGGCTGACCGGTCAGGTAACAATGGCTGACCTTATTTGTGTATTCTCTTTTATTTGATTCCTTTCAACAGAATGCATTGCTATGTTTTTCATCGATTTCTACCGTTTATTTGATTTTACTGCTGGAGATAACATTTTTTGTGCCTTTTTGGGATTTTATACTTTCAGTGTTATTTACTTTTATTACCACTGAGTTGGAAGTACTCACTTTACTCCCTGCACCATGTGTGCAGATCTAGGTCCTTCTTCACAGGCTGAGTAGACATTCAGTGATCAGCAGGCTTGCTTATTCGGGAGAGTTGAGGTAGCTGCATGGCATTCACAGCCGTTTACTTTTCCTCTTATCCTTGTCTTTTATATTTCGCACTATCAGACATTTAGACAGTTTATGTAGTAGGATATTATTCTATTCTATAGAGGCTCGCATTCGTGACACCAGGTCCTAGGTGTGCTGTTTCGGTATTTTGCCAGATCTTCCGTATTTTTACCATTATTGCAGGCTTTAACTTAAATAGTTTTATCTTTACTTGTTTTAATAATTGGGGTAATTGGTATAAATGGTCGGGCTTGCCTAGTAGTGTGCTGGGCACCATCGCGGCCGGGTTTGGGTCGTGAGAAGTTGGTATCAGAGCCTAGATTACTTGGTCTCGCGAATCATGAGCTGGTTTAGTAGAGTCTCACGGATCGGTACGAAGACGTCTGTATTTATCCTCGAGAGGCTGCATAACCTTTAGGAAAACTTCAAATTTTGAAATTCTTGTCGTGCGACTTTGTTGGTCATAGAACTAAACTTCTGTATTCTATTCTCTCGCAGATGGATAGAACTCGTGCTACCGGACGTGGCGGACGAACACCATTGCCACCTGCTAGAGGCCGTGGCCGTGGCCGTGGTCGTGGTCGAGGCAGAGCAGCAGGGGCAGCACCAGTTGACCCACCAATTGCCCCTATTCAGGACCAACCTCCAGCTGGAGATGCTCCAGCAGCATCTGCACAGGCACCAGTTGTGCCTATTGTGATTTCGGATCTTCGGGAGGCCCTAGCTCAGATTTTATCGATTTGCACTGGCCTGGCGTATGCAGTCTTGGCCACTACTGCCGCAACTACATCTCAGACCGAGTCTTGTCATTAGACCCCAGCAGCTCGCACTCCTGAGCAGGTAGTTCAGGGATTACAGACACTAAAGGCCCCACCAGTCCAGCCAGTTGCCCCAGTTCAGCCAGTGGCTCCAGTTCAGTCGGTTGCCCCCGTTCAGGGTGATGGGATTCCCGTGATGCCAGACGATGAGCAATATCGTCTGGAGAGGTTCAACAGGTTTTCACCTCCGGTATTCAGTGGTACTCCGGGCGAGGATGCCTAGGGTTTTCTCGACAAGTGTCGACGTATGCTTCGGACAGCAGGTATCTTAGAGTCAAGCGGGGTATCATTCACTACCTTTCAGTTCACAGGAGCAGCCTTTACTTGGTGGGAGGTATATGAGCGGTGTAGGCCGGTAGGTGCGGCACCATTGACATGGCAGGAATTCTCCACTATTTTTCTGGAGAAGTGGGTACCACGGTCGCAGAGAAAGGAGCTGTGTAGGCAGTTTGAGTGGCTTCGGCAGGGATATGATGAAGTATGAGGTGAGATTCTCAGAGTTAGCTCGTTATGCTCCATGGATGGTTCCGACTGATCAGGAGAGGATCAGGCGATTTGTGGACGGACTTATTTATCCCATCAGTATTTTGATGACCCGAGAGAGGGTCCCGAGTCATACTTTTGAGGATGTAGTGGATATTGCTCGTGACATTGAGACAGATCGTCGTCGGGAGTGCGAGGAGAGGGAGGCCAAGAGGCCTCGAAGGTCTGGTAGCTTCAGTGGTGCTCAGTCTATAGGCCAGGGTCAGCAGAGCAGAGGCCGATCTTTCATGTCTCCACAGCCAGCTCGTTCAGAGTACCGTGGTTCATCTTCTTGTCGGGGTTATCAGGACTCTCAGCAGAGTCAGCCATCTCTTAGTGCACTTCCAGCACAGAGTTCGTCTCGTGCCCCGTCTGCTCAGGGTTCCTCCAGATCGAGTGCGTCACCCAGTCATTCTGATGCGCGGGGTTCCCTTTAGTCCCATTCCCCAGAACCTGGGAGTTGTTATGATTGTGGGGAGTTTGGGCACTTGTGGAGGCAGTGTCCTCAGCGCCGCAGCGGTGAGTCTGAGTAGAGGGGTCAGCCCTCATCTTCAGGTCTGACTTCTTCAGCACCCGCCCCCCAGCTAGGGGTTAGGGTCAGGTATCTAGGGGTTGCCCTCGAGGGGGAGGCCGATCAGGTGGCCAGGCTCGTTTCTATGCTCTTCAGGGTCGTTCAGATGTTGTTGCTTCGGATGCTGTTATTACAGGTATGATTTCAATCTGTCACTGAGATGCCTCAGTTTTGTTTGATTTGGGTTCCACTTATTCCTATGTATCTTCACACTTTGCTCATCATTTGGGTACGACCCGAGGGTGTCTTATATTGCATGTACATGTATCTACCCCGGTGGGCGATACTATTATTGTGGACCATGTGTATCGGTCCTGTCTTGTTACTATTGGGGGTATGGAGACCCGAGTTGATTTAATGCTATTGAGCATGGTTGATTTCGATGTTATTCTGTGCATGGATTGGCTATCTCCGTGTCATGCTATTCTAGACTGTCACGTCAAGACAGTCACATTGGCTATGCCGGGTATTCCGAGGATCGAGTGGCACGGTATGACTGATCATGTACCCAACAATGTAATTTCTTTCTTAAAGGCCCAAAGGATGGTTGGGAAGGGATGTTTATCATATTCGGCATTTGTGAGAGATGTTGGAGCTGAGACTCCCAGCCTTGATTATGTTCCCGTTGTGAGGGATTTTCCGAATGTGTTTCCATCGGACCTGCTGGGCATGCCGCCGGACAGAGATATTGACTTTGGTATTGATTTGGTGTCGGGCACTCAGCCCATCTCCATTCCTCCTTATCGTATGGCGCCAGCTGAGTTGAAGGAGTTGAAGGAACAGCTTCAGGAACTCCTAGATAAGGGGTTTATTCATCCTAGTGTGTCACCGTGGGGTGCACCGGTCTTATTTGTTAAAAAGAAAGATTGCTCAATGAGGATGTGTATTGATTACAGGCATTTAAACAAGGTAACAGGGAAGACCAAGTATCCTCTACCGCGTATTGATGATTTGTTTGATCAGCTCCAGGGAGCGAGGGTATTCTCGAAGATTGATCTTCATTCAGGCTATCACCAGCTGAAGATCAGCGATTCTGATATTATGAAGGCAGCCTTCAGGACGAGATATGAGCATTATGAGTTTCTAGTTATGTCTTTTGGGACTAATGCCCCACCCGCGTTCATGCATCTGATGAACAGTGTGTTCCGACCGTATCTGAATTCCTTTGTGATTGTATTTATTGATGACATTCTGGTGTACTCACGTAGCTAGGAGGATCATGCTCAACATTTCAGAGTAGTGCTACAGAGATTGAGGGAGGAGAAGCTTTATGCAAAGTTCTCCAAATGTGAGTTTTGGCTTGGGTCTGTAGCTTTTCTGGGACACGTGGTGTCTAGCGATGGTATTCAAGTTGACCCAAAAAAGATAGATGTGGTACAGAGTTGGCCTAGACCGTCCTCAGCGACGGAGATCCGGAGTTTTCTTGGTTTGACAGGGTATTATTGTTGGTTTGTCCAGGTAACAATGGCTGACCGGTCAGGTAACAATGGCTGACCTTATTTGTGTTTTCTCGTTTACTTGATTCCTTTCAACAGAATGCCTTGCTATTTTTTTCATGGATTCCTACCGTTTATTTGATTTTACTGCTTGATATAGCATTTTTAGTGCCTTTTTGGGATTTTATACTTTCAGTGTTATTTACTTTTATTACCACTGAGTTTGAAGTACTCACTTTACTCCCTGCACCATTTGTGCAGATCTAGGTCCTTCTTCACAGCCTGAGTAAACATTCAGTGCTCAGCAGGATTGCTTGTTCGGGAGAGTTGAGGTAGCTGCATGGCGTTTGCAGCCGTTGACTTTTCCTCTTATCCTTGTCTTTTATATTCCGCACTATCAGACATTTAGGCAGTTTATGTAGTATGATATTATTCTATTCTATAGAGGCTCACATTCGTGACACCGGGTCCTAGTTGGGTTGTTTCGGTATTTTGCCAGATCTTCCATATTTTTATCATTATTGTAGGCTTTGACGTAAATAGTTTTATCTTTACATGTTTAAATAATTTGGGTAATTGTAATAAATGGTCGGGCTTGCCTAGTGGTATGCTGGGCGCCATCGCGACCGGGTTTGGGTCGTGACGGTAGGAGCAGATACTTTGCCGCAGCAGCAGTCTTGGACCTTTTAAGTTGAACCACATAATCTGTGGATTTGGCGCAAAAGCGGTAACCGCGGGTGCGGTGTTCGAACCGCATAAGCGGAAATCTGGGCAGAATAATAAGTTAAGTTTTCTTCGCGAATTTTGAAAGAGCAAACATTTTGGACTTCGGACTAAGGTGATTTTTGGGCGATTTTGAAGAGGGTTTCAAGAATCTTCATCAGGTATGGATTCTTGGACTTAAATTATGATATTATTGTGTATAAACATGTATTAACACTGATAACCCAAGGAATTAAAGGTTAAAAATGGAGGCTAGGGCTTGAGTTTTTGATATTCCAAATTGGGATTTTGATAGGTCATTTGAGCTCGGATTTGGGAATACTTGTGATGTATGGAATCGTGGCTAGACGAGGAATCCGTTAATGATAGTTTTGTAATTTTTTGAGAAGTGGGCCTAGGGCTCGGGTTTTGCTAGCTTCGAGATTTATGCTATTTCTCGATTATTTTCGACTGGGTATTGTCCCTTTATCATATTATAATATATTCTCTCTGATTTTGGATAGATTCAACGTGCGTGGAGGCCAATTTGAGGGGCAAGGCATCGCGGGCGAGGGATTTCACCGGTTCGAGGTGAGTAATGATTGTAAATGATATCCTGAGGGTTTGAAACCCCGGATTTACACATCATAGTGCTATATTGAGGTGACTTGCACGCCGGATAGCGAGCGTGGGGTAGAGAACCGTTGGGGATTGTGACTTGGTCCATCCCGGTTGTTGATTTTATTGCGTATTTGACTATGACTTGGGCTTATTGCCATACTTGGGGCTTGTTGCCGACTGTTTGAACTTCTTGTGAGCTATCATCACTGTTTTCTGCACTATTTGAAATATTATTTGAACTCAGTCCATTGAATTACACTGTTTCATGAACTCAGCTATATTTTTATTCAACCTTGAGCTTTAACTGATATTTGAACTATTGTTTGAGCTGAGCATTTTTGTTTTAATGATGCCCGAGGGGCTTATGACTATTTTGGACTGATTGAGTCCGAGGGCCATAATTGAGGATCTGATGAGTGATGTGAGGAGGCTTTCAGACCTCGAGTGATTGGTGAGGAGGCTTTCAGGCCTCGAGTGATTGGTGAGGAGGCTTTCAGGCCTCGAGTGATTGGTGAGAAGGCTTTCAGGACTCGAGTGTATTATGAGCAGGCTTTCAGGCCTCGCATTGATATTGTTTAGGCTTTCAGGACTTATTGATAGTGCTTGGGTTGTAGGAGCCCCTCCGGAGTCTGCACACCCACAGTGAGCGCGGGTACCCATATGAGTGAGAGTGAGCATGAGGGGCTGATGTTGTACTGTGTGACTGATACTGAGCCCGAGGAGCTGATACTGATCTGAGAGATGTGACACTGTGCCCGAGGGGCCGATACCATTTTGAGCATTTGATATTGAGCCCGAGGGGCTGTTACTGATTTGAGTTGTGCCCGAGAGGCAAACGTTTATGTGCTCATCTTGCATACTTATCTGCCTTCTTGCCTGTTATACTGTAGTATTTGTGCCTGATGTGAGGATTTTCTGTGCCTATCAACACTAACTGTTTGAAATCATTTTTGTAATTATTGAAAAGACCATTTTCAAAAGGGATTTGAACTGAGCCAAGGAATTTCTAAAGATATCACATATTTCATTATCTTTCTTCGAAAATTGTACCCGGCTTCTATACAGCATGTTGGTTGCTTTACGTGATTTCTTACTGCTCAGTTGTTATTTGCTCTTATTGCTCACTGAGTTGGAGTACTCACTTTACTCCCTGCACCACGCGTGCAGTTGCAAGTATTGTTCACCCGGTAGCGGGTTATTAGCTGATTGAAGGTATCACTATTGAAGCTGAGCAGAGTGACCGCCAGCATTCGCGACACCGGATTATTTCCTTTGGTTCTAAATTTTATTCTTTATATTGTTGGTTGTGTAGTTGTATTTAGACTTCTCTAGATGCTCGTGACTTGTGACACCCTGGTCGGGTTGTGTTGGGTGGTAAATGTCGGCTATTAATGTCATTAAGTCATATTATTCATTCATTTATGTTTATTAATTGTTAAAAAGGGGCATTGTTGTTCTGTTGGCTGGCGTTGTCTTCACGAGAGGCACCATCACGACCGAGTTTGGGAATTGGGTCGTGACACGACCCAAGAAAGCAACTGATCCCAACCAAAAATAATACTTCGAAAACTTAGCATACAATTGACTATCTCTCAAATTCCAAAGAACAACTCTCAGATTCTGCTCATGCTCCTCCCGACTGTGGGAATAGATCCAAATATCATCAATGAAAACTATCATGAACGAATCCAAGTAAGGCTTGAACACTCGATTCATCAAATACATAAAGTTGCTGGGTCATTTGTCAACCCAAATGACATCACCAAGAACTCATAATGCTTGTACCGAGTGCGAAAAGTTGTCTTAGGGACATCAGATGCCCTAATCCTTAACTAATGGTAGCCTGATCTCATGTCAATCTTCGAAAATACCTTGGCACCCTGTCAATCATCGACAACAGATACTTATTATTGATTGTAACCTTGTTCAGTTCCTGGTAATCCATACACATCCTCATTGATCTGTCCTTCTTCTTAACAAACAACACCAGCGCACCCCAAGGCGAGACACTAGTCCTAATAAAGCCTTTATCAATCGAGTTTCGCAATTGGTCCTTTGATTCTTTCAACTCAAGAGGGGCCATACGATACAGCAAAATAGAAATGGCCTGGGTGCCTGGAGCCAAGTCAATGCAGAAGTCAATATCCATGTCAGGTGGCATACTTGGAAGGTCTGAAGGAAATACCTAAGGAAACTCATGAACTATAGGTACAAAATCCATAGAAGGAACTTTGGCACTAGAATCACGAACATATGCCAAATAGTCCAAACACACCTTCTCGGCCATACACCGAGATTTCATATATGAGATAACACTACTGTTAGAATGACCAAAAGACTCTATCCACTCTAAACGGGTGAACTCGGTAAGGCTAAGATCACAGTCTTGGCATGACAATCCAAGATATCATGGTAAGGTGATAAGACTAAATGGGGTAAACCCAGCAAGGCTAAAACCACCGAGGATTTCAGAAGAATTCTCATATTCCTTTTTTAAAACAAATTATACCCACCATATGCGTCTCATTACGAATAGGCGATAGAATTTGGCTAGTGTATGCTGCATCTGGATTTTGCACGACAATGTCACTTGTATGAATGAGCTTCTGAATCATATTTTTTAGGTGCCAACACTTTTCTGTACTGTGACCCAGAGCCTCGGAGCAATATGCACACCTTTGAGAAAAATCAAACTTCTTTGGTAGAGGGTGTGATATTTTTATCTGAATCGGCTTCAAGATATCTAATTGCCTCAACCTTTGGAACAAACTAGCATATCATTCTCCAATAGGGGTGAAAGCCTTTTCTTTTTTCAGTAGTCTTTTCAGTTTGTATTCTAGCCTCGGTTGGAATCTTTTGCGGGCAGGTGGCTGATATAATTGAGGGGATGGATAAGACATTTGGTGAAGTGGTGCGGGCCATCGCGGGCCTCGTAGGTGTGGAGCATATGGTGGTGTACTGTGGATAGGGTATTAGGAAAGCCATGTACGACCTTAGGGTTTCTGTGGAGAGAGGTAGCATTTGGGAGGATCATTTGGTGCACAAGGATATCCATGGGGTCGATGTCGAGGCTGAATGCGTTAAGCAGGAATGCCCAGCGGATCATCTTTTCTATTTCTTTTTCTTCTACCCAAACTTACCTGGCTGTTTTGAATATCTTCTGTAGTATATTTCAATGCCGAATAATGCATGATTTTGCCTGAATTGATTCCCTCTTCTACCATCTCCCCCATTTTACCACATCATTGAAAGGTTTACCCAAGGTTGGAATCAAATGAATAAAGTAGGTGGGCCCCTAAGCTTGTAGGAAATGCTCAACCATTTCTTCTTCACCAATCGGGGGGCTAACTCGAGCAGGTTGCTCCCTCAATCTAAGCCCAAACTCCCTAAAGCTTTCTTCCGACTTCTTTTCCATTTTAGATAGGGAAGAGTGGTCCGGGGTAATGGCTAATTTGTATTGAAAGTATAAAACAAAATCTTGAGCCATGTCACCCAATGTAGGCCACTTACCGACATCTTGACGATTATGCCATTCCAAAGCTGCCCCAATCAGGCTTTTACTGAAATATTCCATCAACAAGTCATCTTTCTCCCCAACACTTCTCATTTCACTGCAATAAACCCTCAAATGGGTTGCCGAGTCTCCACACCCATCATACAAGATAAACTTTGTCACTTTAAACCCCGCAGGCACGCGAACGTCAGGGGACACATACAATTCTTTGTAAGCCATGCTACCCTGGTCTCCCATTTCTTGCTTGTTCTTTAAGGATTGTTCTATGCCTTTCAGCCTCCTGGGTATCCCATCTCGCCTTTCTCTTCCTGTGAACTTTTCACTTTCAAAATGAGTCTCATCCCGTGAGCCCTGCTTGTATGAGCAGGGAACCTTGTGGGCAACCTTTGAGGGGTAATATTAGGCATTATGAGCTTTGAGTGGGTGTTCATTGTCGGGGATAGTGGATGTGACAGGAGGGCACTTTTGGGAAAAGATAGTTGGAGGAAGAGTGATGGAGCTACTAGGATGGTTAGGAAAGTTGTGATAAGTGGGTGCATCTGGAGAGTATGGAGGATCATCTGGCATTGTGTTCGGAGTTTGGGTAAGGGAAACATCTAGGAAGCTAGGTAGTGGCGGGGGTGGTGCCTTCCCAGTCATCCAGACCTGATACATGTCCGCCATGTGTTGTCTTAACATCTCTATCTCATCAGCCAAACCAGTGTCATATTTACCCAACTGCTTTCGGGCTCCGGTATCAACCAACTCAGTACTATTGTTATCTGCCATTGCCTTTTGACTTCGTGTTGTAGAGAAGAGTTACCACTTTAAAAACCACAAACCAACCACCCTTCTTCTATGAATATAATAAAATGAAGTCATTACGTTAGCGTTAGGACATTTAACATAACATAATCTCATTTTATGTACAATGCACCTAGCCACAGTTATCCGTTCTAAAATGACTTCGAGGGTACAAAGGTCAGTTGGCATCATCCCAATTTGCTCATTCCAACCTCTCTTTTTTGCTCTTCTAGCACTTGCTTGCTCATTTTCCTTCTTTTTTTCTTTCTGTTTATCGCTCTTTTCTTCCCTCTCATTTCTCACATCCCACAATTTTACCCTCTTTTTCTTTTTTTTCCTTTTCCTTTTAATAGAAAAAAATAATTCGATCGGACCCTGTATTGTATTCTCAACTCAAGCAAATTTTGTACTTGGAGTTCTATATATTAACTTCCTAAGGAGAAACACCTCAAAAGATATTTTTTTTAAAATTCTAGAATTGGTATTCTAAAGAAAACTTCCCAAGGAAATAAAAAAATGCAAGTCTTTTTTTTCGATCTTTGATTTATAACACACTTTTTCAATACAAAAATAGTAAATACAGTAACAAAAGACTCGATATTTCTGTACAAAACTAGAAGGTAAAAGATAGACTCAAAACATAAAGAGAGAAATCTCCTTAAGAAACTCCTGAATGATCCTGACCGGATGGTCTCGGGTTGTCTGTTATGCTCGAACTCCGGTAAATAGATCGATATCTGTATGAGAAAACTTTAAACCAACACTATGTGAGACAATAACACTCCCTACTGGACATATGTAAGACATGATTGTGATTATTTTTTCTAAAATTAACCTATGTGGCTAAAAATGCAAGATTTGGCTAAGACCCCGCGAAGCCAAGATCCTAAGATTTACTAGGAAGACTGGACCCTAGGTGGGTTGCCTACGTATCATGCCCCTAAAGAAAAGAATCATGTATGCATAGTTCGGGCATATAAGACACGGACGAGAAACAAAATTAACAAATAACTTAGAGAATTTTTTTTTGTCTATTTCTTGAAAAATGGTGAAACATGTAAAATCCTTTTTGGATTTTCTTTTTCACTCTTCTTTTTTTTTGGAAGAAAAAAAATTAAGGGAAAAGTGCAAACTCTTTTTGGATTTTTCATTTTTATTTTTATTTTTTGAAAGAGTGTGAAAGAAAATTATAACTTGGGCCCTACTTACTTAATTTTCACACTTCAACCTCTTTTTTTTTCTTTTCTTTTTTTCTCTTTTTTTCCCTCAAATATTATTGGTCCGCCAAATGACCCTTTTACCCTTGAATAAATGCAACATGTAGCACATAGAATGCATTAAGATGGTCTGTTACTTTGGGTACACCTATCCTAGACGAACCCAACCTCTGTGTTGAGTCCCCTAAGTCAAGTGCACATGATGCAAACAAACGTTCCTACGAGGGATCCGGCATGAGGTTGAGTTATTCTAGGTTTAAAATTTGGGTTTATTTGTTCTAGACCTAGCTTACCTGAGCGGACAGCTCAAGCCGGGAGGGGGGAGGCGGCGTACTGGGAATACAGAAGCTTCGCGAACTTTGCAACTTGTCCGAACCTCGTTCTAAATTTGGGATATGATTCTAACAGAAGAGAAGCTACACAAAGTGCACCCTACTGAAGTGATTTTGAAGACTGAGAGAGAGAGGTGTGATTCATAACAATTTATATATAGTTCACCAATATCAAAGCTGTAAAAAGCAACATTTAGCACATTAGGCTTAATCATGTAAATAAAATCATATAATAATTAAAGCCAAATATAACAATTCATCTAAGCTCGAATTCTTGAATCCTGAACCAGAAGTTCTGGGTTCTTGTCCCCAGCAGAGTCTCCAGAGCTATTATTATTGGCGTATTATCTGATTCTATTACAAGTTTGAAACCTACGTGCATTTTAACTTTAAACCGCTTTTAACCATTTTTTAAGAGAGATTGCAACATTATTTAAAATACTTCTTGAAACACGTCACCTAAATTCACCCGTAGTCCGCAACACGTTTTATCTAACGTTGAGATTTGGATTTCGGTCACATAAATGCGCACCCGAGTTTAGGAAGGTAAGTTATTAAAACAACACGCCGAAAGAAACTACGCATTTGCAACTTTGCGAGGGCCACGAAAATTCGCTAAATGGAACACCTCGAGTTCTAAAGATTTAAAGAAATAGTTAAATGAGGGTCATTCAATCGAGATTTTGTTTGGCACGGCGCACCTCAATTTATTCTATCTAAGCAGTTTAAGAATTAATCCACGAGGGCCACAAATTTTGATTCATCTATTATGGCTCGTCTCAATTTCATTTTAGACGCCCTAATTAATTACGGAAGCAGGGGAAACCCATGAGTTGAACATATGCTCAAAGCTAAAGCCTGGACTGGATTTGCTATTAACAACCAAACTAATGAGGGAATTGGGCTAATGAAACTCAGCAGGCCCAAAATGTGCCATTCTAATTTTAAGCTAATCTCTCCAGATCTAGGCCCATGAGATCACGCCTATGCCAGGCTCGCAGGTCGAACTCACGTAGGCATGGCCAATATTGAATTAAGGCCAATTTTTGACAACACATATTTTATGCCAAAATGACTTACAATTCAAGATTAATTAAAATCAAAGCCTAAATTAATTAGTATTCACGCATTATATATATTAGCTAGGAAACTTTACCCATTATTCAATACTAACCATATTAAGCATTCGAAACCATATGTCTGGTTACCAAAGTGAACAAGGACCCATATTACTCTTTATCACATGCCAGTTTTAACATTAACGATCTGCCTTACTGAGGATGAAACTAGGCACATTTCGCAATTAACAACCATTACTCAATTTAACTATTGAACTGTAGAATTTCCAGCAATAATTCCAGTTGGCAACTCAAATCATCACACCTAAATATCAATGACAGATGCAAAATTCAAATTACTACTTCAACTAATAACAGTATCCATCACACTCCCACCATAACAGTCCCAATACCTAAGTACTGAGAGGGACTTTAGTTAAACTAGAATTAAAATAACAATCCAAAGTGCAAGCATAGCCTTAACATACATGGCATAATCGTGACTGAATACAATATTGTTCAAGCAATCAAACAAATTTGGACAAGAACACACACGAACAATTTTTAAAGAACAAGGAACAACTCATTCACTGTCAATTACAGGGCTACCCTTTACATCTCACACGTTCTCAAGTGTTGAAACATACCTAGAAAATAAAAGGAAATAAGAAGGGTAAGATCAATAGTCAAGCAACAATAGAGAAGCAGAAGAACAATGCCCAGAATCGATGAAACAGTAACTAAGAAGCAAAACGTAAACCAGCACATTCAAAGATAACCAAACTCAATTAATTTCAAACCCAGAACCCAAGACCTTGAGTTTTCAATGATTTAAACCAAGATGTTAGATCATAAGAGCCAAAATTAAGTAGGATTTTACATAATTTATCAGAAATTCCCAGAATTCCAAGTTGTTTCAGAGTTTATAACGGAAGTAGTTGTTTCAATTTCTAGGATTTTTTTTATCTATTCCAATTATTTTCTAAGCTTTCTTTCTCTTCGCTCTCTATTCTTAACTCTCTCTATATTTTCTTTTTCTGTATTTTTCAGAGTGTTAAGCTCTTTTCTTCCAACCGACTATGATTTCTCTTAAATCTGATCCCTTAAACTCTCTTAAGCTTTCCACTTAACTCTCTATATCTCCCTCTATCTCCCTTATTCTCTCTTGTGTTATTCCCAAAACGATTCTCTCTATATCTTTTTTTCCTCTCCCTCTCCTGAAAAAACTGCTCCTTTTTATAGATAGCATATTATTGCCCTCCCCATTACAAATGTCCCTTCCCATATTTTATAATTGATTCCACTTAAAACTTATCTTTGTCTTAATCATAGTGTAATTATAACCCCACCATTATAGAAACTTCTTAAAGTTAGGTGAAAATCCCCTTTATTGACTAATTCCCCGACTACCCCTTAAGTTCCTAATTATTCAATTGGAATCTTTGAAAGTTCTAAATATTTATATAATTGCTAGGCAACCAGAATCAAAGGGCATTAGCTTCTGAAACCTATATAGGTTTAGCATTGAAACAGAGACAAAAATATCCTTCATATGAACAATCTGAACTGACATTAGCAAAAAACGAACAATGAAGAGCCTATTTGAGATTCTACCTTTGACACATTCAACATAATCATTTTAACAAAGAATCAAAATACCACGAGGATACTAATATGCTACCTATTAGAAATAATATAAACCTAAATTGAAAACTGAAAACATACCAATTCAATGGAAAACTCACGAACTTAAACAACTAAATACAGAAGCATGGATAACAAACCCAAAACTAGACAGAATGGATAAACCAAAATCAGGGCATAATACCTTTTTTTTGGAATTAAAATAAAAGCTAAAAATGGACAGAAATGTATGTGAACAAACAAATTATACTAAAGGGAAGAAATTATTACAATTTCAATCCAAAGACAGACAACTAAGATACACGAAGTAGAAAAGAAGAAGAGATAGAGATGTAACAAACATTGAACGAACAGAAATAATAAAGGGAACTTACCGGCTAAACTTGAAATTACACTCGATAATCTGATTCACACGAAACTGATACCAATCATTTGTTCATTGCCAAGAACAAATGAGCAGCATCTATTTTGTAGTGAATCAATACTTCTAATGGTGAAGATTAGAGGTCTAGATCAATGCATGTTATTGGGTTCATGGGAAACCGATTTTAAACTTTTAGGGATCGATCTTAGATTTGAGATTCGAGAGTTTCTGGCAAGATTCGAGGGAAACGGGGCAGGGATTTGGAAAGAGGGGGTCGTGGTGGTTCTGGGGTATAATTTTGGAGGTGTTTGGAGCCGCCACCGCCACCGGAAGGTGGTGGGGAATGTTGGCGGTTATCCCTAGGGTTTGAGTTTGGGGGAGATGAGAGACGATAAGAGGGTTCT
>MU772437.1:28848-45769 GCA_026770625.1 Nicotiana glauca
GTTTAGATATATTAAAATAGGTTAATTAACACGAGCCGTTGGATAATTGAAATCCAATGGCTGTGATTAAAACCCAATAAAATGGGGTCGTTTTTGTTGGCAACGGGGCTGGACCGGGTAGGGAACGGGTTTGGGCTAGAATTGGGGCGGGTTTAGCCGGGTCTTCAGTGGATCATGCTTGGGCCGGGAGAGAAATCAATTAATCTGGCCCAAAATCCTATTTCTTCATTTCCTTTTGAAATTTCCTTTTTATTTCCAAACTCTTTTTGATTTCTTTCCAAATTAAAAAAAAAAATAAAAAATAAAAAAAAAACCTAAATCAATTCCTAAATTAAATTAACCCTGCCACATTGAATTAAATAACTGTAACTACAATTACCATAATTAATTAAAAACCAAATTAGAGGAAAAACTACCAAAACTTAAGACTAAAATTAAAAGCTGCAAAAATAAAATATTTTGTGATTTTTCATTTTTATAGGACAACTAATTTGATAATTAGTCTTACCTATACAAAATTAAATCCCAAATGCAAATGCAATATATTTTTATAATTTTTTTATGAATTAAATGACATTAAACATGTGCAGACAAATGCAAACAATTAATAGAAAATGTCAAAAAAATCTACAAAATTGCAAACAATATAAAAAATTATTTCGTTTTGAATTTGTGAGAGTAATTCATATAGGGCGAAAATCACGTGCTCACAGTTAGTGGGATAATACAAAACTTGAACACTCTTATTTCCAGCAACTAATTTGGCACAAGCCAAAGGAGAAACGATTAAACGTACATTAACTCATCCTCCACGACCAGGGCATGGATATATTTCAAAGTATAAATTTTATTACGAATATTATGTTTATATTAAAGATATTATGTTACTTGACGAGTGTTTTCATAACAATAAAATAAATATGAGATTTGTGTCCTTAGAAAAGTTAACAAATAAGTCATGTGCATGTTATGTGCATCTTTTTCCATTTGAAATCGCTACTACGGTGAGGTATTATTTTGCATAAATTATTTTAGTTAATGACGAGTGTCTGACGTGTGTATAAATTAAACTCGTACTCTGTCAAATTATAGTTTAGAAAGATATCGAACCCACAGAGATTGGTTTATCTATTTTACAGACATTTCTTATTTTAATTACTATTTGAGAAAATCAGAAAGATTTGAGTTGTAAACTAATTAAATAAAAATGTATAAATAGAGCAGTAGTAAATATTTTTGTCTTTTACAAATATTATAAAAGTTGTTGGGATCTTGACTTCACTTAATATTTCTATTATATAGTAGAATTTATTATTCTTCAATTTCTATTTCTCAAAAAGGTATAAATGCCTCTCGTGATTACAAATATATATTATTACTCAAGTTGAATAATTAATTGCACTCCTCTCGGTTATACAAATTAATCTTCAAAATAGTAATACTAAAGAACCAAAAATATATGATTGAACTAAACCATGCTCTTGATAGTAACTCCCTTTCGGTTACCCTACTTGTTATAACTAATTATTACACCATTCGCCTCTCTCGATTATAAATAAGTGTAAAATTAATTATAATATTAAAGAGATAGATGTTACTGAATAAATATTAACGTTTATCAATACTACGTTTAACTATATTATTTCTTCCGCCTCTCTCGATTACAGAATTAATAAACAGTTAATATGTAGTACAAAATAGATAGATGTTAATAAATTAAATAATGTCTAACTGCACAAGCAGATAAAAGTTAAATAAGTTCTAGCTCAAGTCTGTGAATTGGAGGAACAATATCTACTATTATATAGAAATATTAAGATCCGTCTTTCTCCCAACACAAGAAAAGTTACTCCATACTAGAATTAGTAGTAACAATGGAAATATTCTTGTCCATTGAATAATAAAATAGAAAAAAATATTCAAGAAAAATAATTTCCCCTATTTAATTAAAAGCAGGAACTAGAGTAATTTCCTACACTGAAATTTATTTAGTAACAACAACTAAACCACTATTGTGATTTAAAAGAGAAGATAACTCGATACTAGTAAAAGAAATAAAACAGATAAGCTTATTAAGAATTTGGATTCAAACTTCTAGCTCTAAGCTTTCTCTCTAGTGTGATGCCCTTTTTGATTGGTAAATCCCTTCTTATATAAGAGAAGAAATTATGATGATCTTCTCGATTTTGGTGTTGGTAACTTGGATTTGTCATGGCAAATTTGATTATACATGTGCAAGTTGAGATTTTGTCAAGTAAATCAAGATTTGTCATGTAACTCTAAATTTGTCCCGGCAAGTTGAGATGTCTTCATGGTAAGTGTGGATTTGGTGCATTATCAAAGTCCAACATCATTTATGTGTTCATTTTCCTTTGCCAAATTAATTTTTCCATCATAACTTGCTCTTTTACTTCCATGTAGTATTTTTCTTGAGGGTTTTCTTGATTTGTACGACAATTCTTCTAAAATTATTCCTGCACAATAAAGTTAAGAATATGAAGGAAACATGATAATTTATATATTTTTACGAGAGAAATTATGTGATTAAGATCAGGTAAAATGCATTTATCAAATTCTCCCATACTTAAAATTTTGCTCGTCCTCGAGCAAAGAAAAAATGAACATAGTAACTAAACACTATAAGTGAAATCATGAGAGGTTTTGGCAAAGAAGAATTGACTAATACCAATCCACGAGTTCAAACAACTTTCAGTTGTACTCACGTTCACAAATCGAGAACTGAAATCATAATATTTTCTAATTCCAAGTGTGTCACACTGAATGAAAAGAGATGCCCGTATATCACATAATATATAGATATAGGATCAAAGAAGGGAATAGATAAAAAAAATACACTCACTCTCAACAAAGAAGTACCTCAAGCTGCTGAAAATAACCATAAGCTTGACTATCATGTGGTTCTCCACTAATATAGGAGTCTCTGAGTTAAGATCATGTAGGACTTTTGCAAGGTTATAAAGTAGGCTTTAGGGATGGGTAGGATACATATAGCTAATAGTGACTCAAATTCCTTATGGGCACTACACATTTATTTTATCTCTTAAGTACATATTGCCTTTCATCTCATTTAAACAATATACCTCTGTTTTGTTTTATCGCTTTCAATTTTTTTTATGGAGTTGCCAACTTTTCTTTGTTGCTTTTTTTTGTGTCAAATTCTGAAGCAACAATTGTTTTTTGTTCTTACGACAACATCTCAAAATATCGACAACTCCAAACAATTATTCTTTCATCAGTTATTTACAATTACACCTCACACCAAGATTTTTATATTCAGATCAACTCTTAAAGTACCCAAAAGGGAATTGGGTGAACAAAAAATAAGTCATAACAAGAAACAGGCTAAGGGTTAAAGCATGATGACCAACAAAATAAGAGATAATTTATTTAGGCTCAATTGGGCTAACTAGGGATACAAATCATTAAGTTAGGTCAATTTAGGCTGTAGCTGAACAAAGAAGGCCTAAGTTCATTTATTAACCAAAGATCTACTTAGAATTTCACCTCAATCCACATTCAAGGCATGTTCTAAATTTCCAGATAAGCAGGAGAACTAGACAATATAAGTTAACCTCACAATACACTTGGGCTAATGAAAACCATGATTTCAATCACCAATGAGTAAGTGTGAGTTTAGAAAGTGATCATAAAACCCGTGAATGGTACTTAATCGAATTCATCTTTTCTAAATGTCATGCTTTTTAAGTTAAATCAAGTTTAGCCAATTTATTTACCAAAACAAGTTAAAATAACTAAAAGTCCTAAAAAAATATCCCGTTCAAAATATTATGATCATTGCAAAGAACTGAACAAGAAATCCATGAAAGTACATGAAATAAGTTGCCTTAAGAATAAGGCAGCTCAATTTTTTCAATTTTGTTTTTTGGTAAATTTAAAATTTTTACTAAAAACATATTTTTTTAGTTGTAAAATATACTCATTTTTTTAAAAAAAAAAAGAAACTTAAAAGAAACACATATATAACAAACATATTCCTCTACCCCCAAGCCTAAATAATGTCATTTACTCATGACAAATAAATTAAAAGTAAAATAAGATAAAGGAGCTTCCCTGATTTTTTTTCCGATTATGGCCTCATTTCCTTTTTTCTTGGCTTCTCAAGGTTTCTCTCATATAACAAAGACATGATTATGGCCAAAAAAAATGTTCTTTTTCATGACATGAGAGAACTTTCATTGCCAAAATCATGGGAGTGCTTTATCATAACCAAATATATTAATACATACTACATACACATATATTATAATATAATAAAAAACATACAATTATTATTATTTTTACCTCTCTTTTTTAAATAAGAAAGAAAAAACTAATTTTATATATATATATATATATATATATATATATATATAAATATATATTTACTAAAAGGAAGTATTATATGTTACTACTAATAATTACTTAAATGATTAAAGTGAGCGAAAGAAAATAGTTCTGAGTGTAACGTCGCCAGATCGACTTATTTTAAAAATTAGGCAAAAAGGATTGTTGAAGACTGTTTTTCAAAGAATTTGCTGATATAAGGCTTCAAACGATGACCGTTTACTTTGAATTTGTCTCCCCTATCTGCATGTTGTACTTCAATGGCACCATAGGGGGTTACTCCTGTTACTGTATATGGTCATGTCCGGCATGACTTAAACTTTCCTAGAAATAATCTCAATCGGCTATTGTACAACAGAACATGATCTCCAACTTTAAAATCTTTATGGCGGATGAACTTGTCATGCCATTTTTTTGTCTTTTCCTTGTACAATTTAGCATTTTCATATGCTGTAAGCTTGAACTCTTCCAACTCATCAAGCTGCAATAGACGATTTTTACCTGCATCTGGCAAGTTTAGATTCAATAATTTTATAGCCCAATATGCTTTATGTTCTAATTCTACACGTAAATGACAAGATTTTCCAAAAACTAGTCTATAAGGAGATGTGCCTATGGGAGTTTTGAAAGGAGTTCTGTATGCTCATAAAGCATCATCTAACTAGAAAAAATGATTGGAAACTTCTTTAAAAATACATGAGCATCATTTTTTCTAGTAGCAATTACTTCTACCCATTTCGAAACATAGTCAACAGCTACCAAAATATAATCATAGCCATTTGAAGGAGGAAAAGGATCCATAAAATCAATGCCCCAATGTGACGACCCGACCCGTCGTCTCGTGCGTTTCTGCTCTGTTTTCCTCGTTTATTACTTCTTCGTATTTCAGCGGTATGTAGTGTCTGAGAGTTGATTTGGAATGGTTTTTTATAAGAAATGAGACACTTAGTCTCTTTAAGGAATGCTTAAGTTGGAAAAGTCAACAGGACGTTGACTAATGAGTTATAGGGCTTGGATTGGATTTACGGTAATTTGGTTAGCTCCGTGAAGTGATTTGTGACCTAGGAGCATGATCGGAATCGAATTTGGAGGTCCGATGTAGAATTAGACTTGGATTGGCAAAGTTAGTATTTTGGCGATTTTTGGTTGATGTGTGAGATTTTGATCCGAGGGTCGGAATGGAATTCCGAGAGTTTCTATAGCTTCGTTAGGTGATTTTGGATATGTCTGCAAATTTTCTGGTCATTCGGATGTCGTTTGGTCGGGTTTTTGATCGAATGTGAGTTTCAAAAGTTTTGAAGAAACTTAGGCTTGAATCCGATGTGAATTGATGGTTCTAGCATTGTTTGATGTGTTTAGATGATTGGAACAAGTTCGTATGATGTTTTGGGTTATGTTGGTGCTTTTGGTTAAGGTCCCGAGGGCCTCGGGATGATTCCGGATGGCTAACGGGATGAAATTTGGAGTTGAGAAATTGTAGGTTTTGGCTGGCATAAGGTATTTCCGCATCTGCGGAAACGAACCGCAGATGCGGTTGCTCAGGTGCGGAGGAGAAGAGCGTAGGTGCGGTGCTGGTTAAAGAAGGAAGGAACAGCAGATGCGGAAGGGAATCCACATCTGCAAGGCCACAGATGCGGTTGGCGAGTCGCAGAAACGAAGGGGGCGGAGTTAGATGTTTCCACAGATGCGAACGTGTGACCGCAGAAGCGGCTTTGTATTTTTAATGAGATTCCGCAGAAGCAGAAGATTTTCGCATATGCGGTGGTCGCGGATGCGGAAAAGGGACCGCAAATGCGGAAATCCCTGTTATCAGAAGGGTTTTAATGTTCATTTTCGCTCCGCAAAGCTTAGTCCATTTCCTCCATTTTTAAGCAAGCTTGAGAGCTCTTGGACGGAATTGAAGGGGTATTTCGACTATGTGTGATTGGAGGTAAGTTTCTTGGCGTAAATACATGAAATTAGGATAGATTTAACATGGAATTTTTTTTTTAAATTAATCAAAAGGGGGTAAAGCTAGGGCTTGAGTTTTTGATATTTTAAATTGGGATTTGATAGGTCATTTGAATTCGGATTTGGGAGTTCTTGGTATGTATGGACTCATGGGGAGATGAGGAATCCGGTAATGTAAGTTTTGTAATTTTTTGAGAAGCAGGCCCGAGGCTCGGGTTTTGCTAGTTTAGCGATTTTTGCTATATTTCGATTATTTTCGATTGGGTGTTGTCCTATTGGTATATTGTGATGTATTCGATCTGTTTTTGGTTAGATTCGACGTGCGTGGAGGCTAATTTGAGCGGCAAAGGCATCGTGAGCAAGGAATTTCATCGGTTCGAGGTGAGCAATACTTGTAAATGTTATCCTGAGGGTTTGAAACCCCAGATTTGCACATCACAGTGCTGTTGTGAGGTAACTTGCATGACGGATATGAGCGTGGGGTAGAGCACCGTTAGGGATTGTCACTTGGTCCATCCCGATTGTTGATTTTTTACTGTGTAGTTGACTGAAACTACTTGTTATCATCATAGTTTGGACTGATTGCTATGTTTGGGCTTCGTGCCAACTATGTGAATCCTTCGAGGATTGAGATTTCTGTTTTAGCATATCTTACATATCATTCGGCTTCAGTCTAAGGTTTTAAATACTGTTTTGTAACCTCAGCCATAATTCTAAGTTTTTGAAAACTCAAATGATACTTTAAATACTATTTCGTGCTGAGATTTACGGTTTTATAAATGACCAAGGGGTTTATAATATTTTTTGGACTGTGCATGGATCGGGTTGCGTGCCACAATAGTGACTTAGAATTGTGGTAACAATGGCACTGTATGATGTGACTTGAAACAATGGTAACATTGACACTGGATGATGTGACTTGAAACACTTGTAACAATGACACTGTATGATGTGACTTGAAACAGTGGTAGCAAAGGCACTGTATGATATAAATTGGTCAGGTAACTTTGGCTAACCGGTCAGGTAACATTGACTGACCTGTATGTTGCACTTGGGCTGTAGGAGCCCTTTCGGAGTCTGTAAACAACCCCAATGAGCGCCGTCGATGATAAATCATATGCATGGTTGGCTCGGGTTGCATGTCGCAACGATCATGTGCATTGTATTGCATTCACGCATTGGTTCCTGTTTGTACTACGTGGCATGACATTGAGCACTCTCATATCATTGGCATCCATGCTATATCTTGCATTGTGTACCAGATACCCTTGTGTTATTTGTGAATAGAGCGCTGTGCCCGAGTGGCTGATTTGTGTGCAGACTTTCTCTACTTGACATTGTATCCATATGCTGACCTATTGAAAAGAAAAGTAAAGATATTTACAAAAGGGTTTTTTTTAACGGAGCTAGATAATTCTAAAGGGTTTTCCTGGTTTTACTGTTTTTCTCACAAGGTTGTACAGTCCTATATAGCATGATGGAGTGTTCTTACGTGATATCTTACCGTGCAGTTATTATTTACTCTTATTACCACTAAGTTGGAAGTACTCACTTTACTCCGTGCACCTCGCGTGCAGTTGCAGGTATTTTTCACCCGGTAGCGGGTTATTAGCGGACGAAAGGCCTTACTATGGTAGTTGAGCAAGGTGACCGCCAACGTTCGTGGCACCGCAATTCACCTTTGAATTCCGGTTTTTATCTTGTGTATATAAATTATTGGCCCCATAGTAGTGTTCTTACTCCTTAGATGCTCGTGACTTGTAACACCCCGGTCGGGTTGTGTTGAGTGATAAATATCAATTATTAATGCTAATAAGTCGTATTATTTGTTCATTTATAGTTATTAATTATTAAATAAGGAATTGTTGTTTTGTTGGCTGGCCTTGTCTTCACGAGAGACGCCATCACGACCGGGTTTGGGAATTGGGTCGTGACAAGTTGGTATCAGAGCCTAGGTTACTAGGTCTCACGAGTCATGAGCAAGTTTAGTATAATCTCACGGATCGGTATGGAGACGTCTGTACTTATCCTTGAGAGGCCGCAGAACCTTTAGGAAAGACTTCACATTCTTGAATTCTTATCGTGCGTCTTTGATTCAGCTTGAAAAGAAAACTCTTGAAATTCCTACCTTGCGATCGTATTCGCACGTAAGCGCTGAGTATCAGATATGCCTTGACGACTTGTGATTCCTTGAACGAGGTGCAAGATGTGATTTCTATGAGTTGATGTTGGACCAGTCTGGAAGACTTGAGGCCGGATCTTTGCTTATGGCTTGAGCACCAATGTGCTGATTGTGCGAGCTAGTGTTATGAACTTATATGTTCAGTATTGTCCCTAATTGTGGGAATGATGGCTATATGTTGAGTATGTTGGTACTGCGAGGTGTTTCTATATGACTTGGAGGTATCGAAGAAGGTCTACTGGATGATAGGTGAACTATTAAGTGTTTGATTTCCATTGAGGTTGGATGTGTTGCCCCGAGTTATGGGTGCCTGAAGAATCTTTTCAAGTCTCCTAGTTAGGAGTGAAGTAAATAGCATGTTGCGGTTTGTGTTCAGACTCAGAAATACTAGTCGACTGTGTAAGGTGTATGATGGTGGAAGGTAAATGGAAATGTTATGTTGAGGCGAAAAAGGTGGGCTATCTCCTGCGGAGTGTTCTAGCGTGGTACGATTCTTATGTATATTTTTAGAAGATCTCATGTGTAATTAAAAGGTACGTGTTGTAATTTGAAATTTTGGGTCGCTTCAGAGAGCGGACTCAGCTGATGTTGGGATGAATGCGAGGTTTGTAGAGGATTTCATTATTCGAGGATCTGTGTTTTCATAAACTAGCAGATGATTTGAGTTTAATCTCGCTATTATATTGTGACATCATTAGAGTAAAAGTATTATGGGTTATTAAATGTGTCCTGATAGATGGCTTCGAGCCAAATTGGGGAGGTTGCTATTGATTAGCTGATTGAACGACCATGTGCTATGTTGGTTCCGTTTCGAGATATGCTGGCAGATCAGTTCTGGTTGCAGAAACTGAGGCGAGGATGGCACGAGTGGAGCGAAATTTTGACAAAGATTATATGGTACTTCGTAGATGTGTGGAAATAATAAAATGTCTTGAGCTGTTGTGGATAAAGAATGCTCAGTGTATTGAGGAGAAATATGTTTGTTGGTATTTGAATGAGATCATATCCTATGGTGTCAGAGTTCTATTAAGGCACAAGTGGTTCTGTTCGCTAAGTCAGGTAAATTGCAGATCGTATATGAAGTAGATGACTCTCGAGAATGGTTTTATTGTGTTCAAGGTTCTACATGTAACAATCCGGTGCCTTAAGGTTGTGTATGTGGGTAGAGACTGAGTTTCATTGGAAAGGGTCAAGATTTGTGGTGTTTTTATGGTGATTATGGGATCCTATGTATCGGTATCGGGTAGTCATGCTAACAAATTTAGATTCACAGAAAGTTCTTCAAAGTAAAGTATTCTGGAATGTGGTATTTCTGGGTACATTTGAGAGAGTATTCAGTGGCGTATGGGTCTTAGATAGTGTGGTCTTATGTTCGAGTCTCGTGTGGTAAGCCTGAGTTGAGGCATTGTGGTGCTACAGCAAGAGGGAATATTGAGTTGATCATGAGTCAGGAGACTGAATCGGTATGGTATAGCTTGATAATAGACTGAGTCGGTATGATAAGGGCATGATTAATTATTCGTATGTGTTCGAGGTAATGAGCCTTACAGGCATTTTGCAGCAATGCTCTTGAGTTTTGGCAGCTGGCTTAGCTTGGTTTGGGTAGAAGGATTCAGTCCTGGTAGTTTAGCTTGTGTAAATGGAACTGCGAAAGAGTTCTTGTTGAGCTTCACCATGGTTCGGAGATGCATATATATATATATATATATATATATATATATATATATATATATATATATATATATTCTTGAGGCATGCGAAGCATGGATTGTGTAGTGATTCTTCTTCTAGATGAGTTGCAGTTCAGTTCTGCAAAGAAATTCATAAAATTCTTAGGCAATGGGTAGACTCAGGTAATCAAGGAAATGGTACTGCTAATTGGAAGTGATTTGACGAGAGTATATGTCTCGGTTGAGAAGGGTAATGTAATTAGACTGATGATACTTCGGTAGTATTGCGACACTTTCTTGTTAGTTCGAATGGTGATATTCGGGTTGCTTTACGGCACAGGGAGATTTTGAGTATGTGTCGTGGAATTTTTTGATATTGAGTTGTGGCATGTGTTTGGACGTTAAAATTGGGATCAGGTATGATGATTCGTGTGCTATGTGGAATTGGAGGCGGAAGTCCTCATATTTGGCTATTGTGATAGTGGATCGTGTGTGTCGGCACAGTTTGGAGACTATTTGGATTTGGAGGATCGAGTGAATCTTTAGTTGCTGGCATGCTAGATTTTTGGATGTGATGTTGGAGTTCAGACTGGTTGTCTCAGTGTTAGATTAATTCTTGACTATTACATTATGGGCTATGCCGGAAATGCCATGGTTTGAGTGGCGAGGTGCATTGGGTTATGTCCTTGTGGAGTGGTTTATATTTCAATGACCCAGCGGACGGCTGGGAGGGATTGCTTTTCCTATTGAACCTTCATGATGGATGTCAGTGTAGAGGTTGCTACTATTGAGCCAGTTCCAGCGTTAAGGGACTTTTCGGATGTGTGTTCCAGCTTGAGTTGACTCGGTTGGCTCTGAATTGTGTTGTCGAGGGATAGGTTGACTAGACCGTTGTTGAGCTTATCAGCGATCTGGAGAGATCTATGAGTTGTTTTCTACATTGTGAGATGTTATGATTTACGGGCTATGGGCATATCTGGTGCGGTGCTATCAGGATTCATAGTGGAAGTTGTGGGGGAAACCTCAGTTGTGCTTGAGTTTTGTTGCTTATAACACTATATGTAGATATTGTATGCACTCAATATGCTTACGACCGGTACTCGGTATTTTATTGTAATGAGCAAATTTGGCTCGATGTGCATCTCCTTATACGAGATATATGTATGGATCGGGTGGCACGCCACCATGGATATGTGTGGATCGGGTGGCACGCCGCCACGTGTATGTTATTTGGATCGGGTTGCACGCCGCAACAGTGTGATGTTGAGAATAGATTTCCATATGTTTCTTGTATGCCTTGCTTCATGGTTTCTGAGGGAAATTCGTATTGGGTGTTGCTCGCGAATGGCGCATCGGTTGTGTCCTTTCAGGATTGAATGGTGTATATCACTTGCTTCACCGTGGGTGTGATGGATTGCTTAGTTTCAGACATCAATATGTGTGTGGCTGTCTATTTTGAGCATGGTGACTTGAGGGGCTTCATGTGTAACAATGTTTGGATAGGATCGCGCATTGTGGCGAGGCCACGTGAAGTTATGACCTTTCGAGGTAGATTCAGGTATTCTATTTCTATGATGTAGGACGGGGTCCCAGCCTTGTGTGATGGTACTGCGGAGTCTGAGTTACACTTCTGTTGTTTGAGCCATTTGTCCTAATTTGAGTATGTTCAGACCGCCCTTCATTAGTGCGTGGATTATGCCAGTTGTGATTTAGGCCTGTGTTGAGGCGTCATATCACCAGAGTGGTGTGTTAGATTCGAGGTGATCGTGGTAGTCATCGATGGATACGAATAAATTTGGTTTCAGCTTGTTGGAAGGTTAAGATCGAGGTTCGACTCGGAAATCTGTTGTGGTAGTACCCAAATAGGGAGTGAATTCATGAATGGTTGATCTGATAAATTGTTACAGTTTATCGCGTGTTTTAATTTTCATTGGCAGTATATGAAAGTGTTGGAATAAGACTTTAGCTAATAAGAGGTTCCTATCGGTAATTGAGTATTATGGACAACTGCTGTGAATAGAGACCTATCGTTTCGAGTGTTGGATTGTGTGGTTTGTTGTATGATTTCACCTAAGGTTGCAGGCGTGGATTATTACCGCTGGTTCGGGTTTATTCTGGGTATGGTTTCGGAAGTGCAATGTGCTTCAACAGTTTATGGTCTAGATGGACTGTGAAATTTCAGCTGTGTTGTATTATCTGGCCTATGTGAGTTAGAGTGACGTGGGAGCACCCTGGGTATATGTTTGGTAAGGTCATTCAGCTATTGGTTGGCTTCTAGGACAACTCTGGGTACGCTCGAGGATGAGCGTTAGTTTAAGTTGGGGAGGATGTGACGACCCAACCCGCCATCTCATGTGTTACTGCTCCGTTTTCCTCGTTTATTGCTTCTTCATATTTCATTATCGGTATCTGGTGTGTGAGAGTTGATTTGGAATTCTTTTGATAAGAAAAGAGACACTTAGTCTCTTTAAGGAAGGCTTAAGTTGGAAAAGTCAACCAGACATTGAATAATGAGTTATAGGGCTCGGATGGGATTTCCGGTAATTTGGTTAGCTCCGGGAAGTGATTTGAGACCTAGAAGCGTGATCGGAATTGAAATTGGATGTCCGGTGTAGAATTAGGCTTGAATTGGCAAAGTTAGTATTTTGGTGATTTTCGGTTGATGGTTAAGATTTTGATCTGAGGGTTGGAATGGAATTTCGAGAGTTGTTGTAGCTTTGTTAGGTGATTTTGGATATGTGTGCAAATTTTCAGGTCATTCGGACGTCGTTTGGTCGGGTTTTTGATCGAATGCGAGTTTCGAAAGTTTTGAAGAAACTTAGGCTTGAATACGATGCGAATTGATGGCTTTAGCATTGTTTGATGTGTTTTGATGATTGGAACAAGTTCGTATGATATTTTGGGTTATGTTGGTGCTTTTGGTTGAGGTCCCGGGGGCCTCGGGGTGATTCCGGATGGCTAACAGGATGAAATTTGGAGTTGAGAAATTGCAGGTTTTGGCTGGCATCAGGTATTTCCGTATCTGCGGAAAGGAACCGCGGATGTGGTTGCTCAGGTGCGGAGGAGAAGAGCGCAAGTGCGGTGGTGGTTAAAGAAGGAAGGAACCGCAGATGCAGAAGGGAATCCGCATCTGCGAGGCGGTTGGCGAGTCGCAGAAGCGAAGGGGGCGGAGTTAGATGTTTCCGCTAAAGCGAAAGTTATTCGCATATGCGGGGTCCGCAGATGAGAAAGTGTGATCGCATAAGCGGATTTGGATATTTACTGAGATTCCGCATAAGCGGAAGATTTCCGCAGATGCGGTGGTCGCGGATGCGGAAAAGGGACCGCAGATGCGGAAATCCCTGTTATCAGAAGGGTTTTAATGTTCATTTTCGTTCCGCAAAGCTTAGTCCATTTCCTCCATTTTAAGCAAGCTTGAGAGCTCTTGGACGGAATTGAGGGGGTATTTCGACTAGGTTTGATTGGAGGTAAGTTCCTTAGCCTAAGTATATGAAATTACGATAGATTTAACATGGAAATTTGGTTGAAATTAATCAAAAGAGGGTAAAGCTAGGGCTTGAGTTTTTGATATTTTAAATTGGGATTTGATAGGTCATTTGAGCTCGGATTTGGGAGTTCTTGGTATGTATAGACTCGTGGCTAGATGAGGAATCCGATAATATAAGTTTTGTAATTTTTTAGAAGCGGGCCCGGGGCTCGGGTTTTGCTAGTTTCGAGATTTTTGCTATATTTCGATTATTTTCGATTGGGTGTTGTCCTATTGGTATATTGTGATGTATTCGCTCTGTTTTTGGTTAGATTCGACGTGCGTGGAGGCCAACCTGAGGGTCAAAGGCGTCGCGAGCGAGGAATTTCACCGGTTCGAGGTGAGTAATACTTATAAATGATATCCTGAGGGTTTGAAACCCCAGATTTGCACATCATAGTGTTGTAGTGAGGTGACTTGCACGCCAGATATGAGCGCGGGGTAGAGCACCGTTGGGGATTGTGACTTGGTCCGTCGCAGTTGTTGATTTTTACTGTGTAGTTGACTGAAACTACTTGTTATCATCATAGTTTGGACTGATTTCAATGTTTGGTCTTTGTGCCAACTATGTGAATCCTTCGGGGATTGAGATTTATGTTTTAGCATATCTTGCATATCATTTGGCTTCTGTCCATGATTTTAAATACTGTTTTGGAACGTCAGCCATAATTCTAAGTTTTTGAAAACTCAAATGATACTTGAAATACTATTTCGGACTGAGAATTACTGTTTTATAAATGTCCAAGGGGTTTATAATATTTTCTAGACTTTACATGGATCGGGCTGCGCGCCGCAGTAGTGACTTGAAATAGTGGTAACAATGGCACTGTATGATGTGACTTGAAATAGTGGCAATAATGACACTGTATGATGTGACTTGAAATAACGACAACAATGACACTGTATGATGTGACTTGAAATAGTGGTAACAATGGAATTGTTTGATATAAATTGGTCAGGTAACATTGGCTGACCTGTCAGGTAACAATGACTGACCAGTATATTGCACTTGGGCTGTAGGAGCCCCTTCGGGGTCTGGACACACCCTAGTGAGCGCCGTTGACGATTAATCATATGCATGGTTGGCTCGGGCTGCACGCCGCAACGGTCATGTGCATTGCATTGCATTCACGCATTGGTTCCTTTTGTACTACGTGCCATGACTTTCAGCACTCTCATATCATTGGCATCCATGCTATATCTTGAATTGTGTACCAGATACCCTAGTGTTATTTGTGAATAGAGTGTTGTGCCCGAGGGGCTGATTTGTGTGCGGACTTGCTCTACTTGACATCGCATCCATATGCTTAATTGTTAAAAAGAATAGTAAAGATATTTTCAAAAGGGTGTTTTTAACGGAGCTAGATAATTCTAAAGGGTTTTCCTGGTTTTACTTTTTTTCTCAGAAGGTTGTACTGTCCTATATAGCATGATGGAGTGTTCTTATGTGATTTCTTACCGCTCAGTTATTATTTACTCTTATTACCACTGTGTTGGAAGTACTCAGTTTACTCCCTGCACCTCGCGTGCAGTTGCAGGTATTGTTCACCTGGTAGCGGGTTATTAGCGGACCGAAGGCCTTACTATGGTAGTTGAGCAAGGTGACCGCCAGCGTTCGCGGCACCATACTACACCTTTGAATTCCTGTTTTTATCTTGTATATATAAATTATTGGCCACGTAGTAGTGTTCCTACTCCTTAGATACTCGTGACTTGTGACACCCCGGTCGGGTTGTGTTGAGTGATAAATATCAGTTATTAATGCTAATAAATCGTATTATTTGTTCATTTATAGTTATTAATTATTAAATAAGGCATTTTTGTTCTGTTGGCTAGCCTTATCTTCACGAGAGGCGCCATCACGACCGGGTTTGGGAATTGGGTCGTGACACCCAAACATAAAAAATTTCACACACAAAAATAGAGTTAAGAGGCATTTCATCCCTTTTTGAAATGTTACCGATTCTCTGGCATTTATCGCAAGTGGTGACATAATTCCTTGCATAGAGTAGGCCAGAAAAATCCAACTTTAGGTACTTTCGATGTTGTCTTTCTTCCACCATAGTCCTCCTGCATCCCCATCATGGCATTGACTTAAGATTTTGTTCATTTCTATCTCTGATACACATCTCCTTATTATGTCATCTGCACAAAATTTAAACAAGTAAGGATCTTCCCAACAATAATATCTAGCTTCTTTTTTAAGTTTTTTCTTTTGTTCATAAGAAAAATCTTTTGGAATCCATCCTCCAGCAGTAGTTAGCAATATCAGCAAACCAAGGTGGTCGATTTATAACAGTTGTGACTGAAAATATATGTTCATCAGAAAATTCCTCTTTGATATCTTTTATCTCAGTAGGAGGATTTTCCAAACGAGAAAAATGATCATCTACCTGATTCTCAGAAACTTTTCGATCTTTTATTTTAATATCAACTTCTTGCAAAAGGAGTATCCATCTTAGCAATCTGGGTCTAGTATCTTTCTTTGCTAAGAGGTACTTTAAACTGCAAGATCAATATAAATTGTGACCTGATAAATTGGTAAAATACCAACTTATCTTTCCTTTAAACCTATACTTTTGTTATGTTTGAAGTGATAAAATCATGTATTTAATGTCATCTACTTTTATTCTACAGGATTGAATGTGATTTTGAAGTAACGGTGAAGAAACCAAGTGAAAACAAGTCAAAAGAACCCAAAAAGAGAAAATTCTGGGCAGTACTTTCAGGGTTTGCAAATGCGACCAATTCCTGGGAAATGCGAAGTCAGGAATAAAAAGGATTTCATCGCAATTGCGAAGAAGTGTTCGCAAATGCGAACTTAGTAGGAATTGGGTAGACTTCGCAAATGCGAAAGAAAGTTCGCAAATGCGAATTATGCAATAAAATAGGCAATCTCGCAAATGCGAAGTTCACTTCGCAAATGCGAAGTCAACCTGGAAAGGTCAACCTTCGGAAATGCGAAGAATATTTGGGAATTGCGAACACAAGCTTTCTGGGCATGTCTGGTAATTGCGAACTTTTGTTCGCAATTGCGAAGTACGTGCTATAGGCATGGACAATTATGGAATTTCACACTTTTGATCCCCAAATTATTTAATACCCGATTAGGCTCATTTGTAAGATATCTTTAGCTTATTTTCAGTCCATATAGACTAGAGAGAACATTTTTGGAAGCTAGGGTTTTTGCACACACACTTGGGTCTTGAAGATTGAAGCTTGTGGTTA
>MU772437.1:55242-91030 GCA_026770625.1 Nicotiana glauca
ATTCTACCTAGGGATAGGATTGAACTACTTGTAGCCTTACGGGTATGCTTAATCCTCTAATTGTGATTAGGGATAATTCAACTAGGAAGTATTGTTAGTTTTCGGAAGAAGCTAATTAAGAATTATTATCCGTGGCTAATTATCATAAACTCGCTCATATTTGTAAAATCATGAAATACATTGGATCGTCACTTGAGTGTAATTCCCGATGCAACCATACTTGTATCTATTGATCATTTTACTTGCTTTCTAGGTTAGTTTATATTTCCGCATTTAGATATAAAATATTTTCCAACCAAAATTCTAAGTGTTTGGCATTGCGCAACTAGCGATAATTTTCTTACATGCCTAATCGCCTACAAATTGTTCTCTGTGGGATTCGACCCGGACTCATAGTTGGGTAAATTATATTGCTGCGACCGTGTCTATTGCTTTTTAGTAGTGGATTTGGACTTCACCATGACCTTTGTTCCTATCAATTAGGAATGAAATTTGTCAAACACAAATACTACCGCTAGTAGTTCCTTCTTAGTTATGGAATAATTCTTTTGAGCTTCATTGAGGGTTCTACTGGCATAGTAAATAGGCCTAAAAATCTTGTCTCTCTTTTGTCCCAATATTGCTCCAACTGCTATATCAATTGCATCACACACTATTTCAAATGGTTCACTTCAATCAGGAGAAACAACAATTGGAGCATTAGTCAATTGTTTCTTGAGAATCTCAAATGCTTTCCTGCAATTATCTAAAAATTCAAACTTCACATCTTTCATCAGTAGGTTAGTAAGAGATTTTGAGATTTTTGAAAAATCTTTTATAAACCTTCTATAAAAACCTGCATGCCCGAAGAAACTTCTAATTCCTTTAATAGTGGTATGAGGGGATAATCCTGCTATAAGATCAATCTTAGCCTTATCAACTTCTATCCCTTTAGCAAAAAAATTATGTCCTAAAATAATTCCCTCTGTTACCATGAAATGATATTTTCCCCAATTAAGAACTAAATTTGTTTCTTCACATCTTTTAAGAACCAGAGTTAAATGATAGAGACAATCTTCAAATGTCTTACCAAAAGTGTAAAATCATCCATAAATATTTCAAGAAACTTTTCAGTCATATCTGAGAAAAATGCCGACATACAACGTTGAAATGTAGCAGAAGCATTGCATAGTACAAATGGTATTCTTTGGTAAGCATACGTACTTTGGGGGCATGTGAATGTGGTTTTCTCTTGATCTTCCGGAGCAATTGGTATCTGATTATACCCAGAATATCCGTCAAGAAAACAGTAAAAATCATGGCCTACAACTCTTTCAAGCATTTGATCAATAAAGGGTAAAGGAAAATGATCTTTCCTTGTAACAACATTAAGTCTTCTGTAATCAATACAGACTCTCCATCCTGTGACTGTTCTAGTAGGTAGGATTTCATTATTTTCATTTTTTATTACTGTCATACCTCTTTTCTTTGGTACTACTTGTACAGGACTTACCCATGGTCTATCATATATTGGATAAATGATACCTACAGCTAGAAGTTTCACACCACTTCTTTCTTGACGACTTCCTACATTGCTGGGTTTAGTCTTATTTGGGTTTGGACTATTGGCTTATAATCATTCTCCATAAGAATCCTGTGCATACAAATAGCTGGACTGATTCCTTTGATATCAGCTATAGTCCACCCTAAGGCTATTTTGTATTTTATTAGGACTCCAATCAGTTTGCTTTCCTGTTCTGTAGTCAAAGAATATGAAATGATTACTGGAAATAATTAAGGCTCAAGAAACATATATTTTAAATGAGAAGGAAGTTCTTTGAGTTCAATTTTTAATTGAACTCCTTCTTGTGAGACTTTCTCATTTTCTGACTCTTTTTCTAGAATTTCAGCTTGTTCTCTAATTACGGGGTTATTATCACTTATGGTACCTGACCTAGCCAAATATCTCTCCAATGAATCAGTAATTAACTTATTATCTTTCTATTCGTCTACAAGGTCATCTAGTAAGTCAATGTGAAAACAAGATGATGATGACTCATCCCCAGGAAATTTCATCATTTTTTCCATGTCAAAAATCACTCTTTCCTCATCAACTCGCAAAATTAATTGTCCTTGATGGACATCAGTTATTGCTCTTCCTGTTGCAAGAAATTTTTCGCCTAAAATTAAGCGTACCTCAGGGTTTTCTTCCATTTCAAGCACTATAAAATCTACTGGAAATACAAATTTGTCAACTCTGACAAGGATATTTTCAATAATTCCTTTCGGTCTCTTAGTACTTTGATCAGCTAATTGAAGAGACACTCCAGTATCTTTTATTTCACCAAGTTCTAATTTTCTGAAAATTGAAAAAGGCATTAGATTTATTGAAGCACCTGAATCACAAAACGCCTTTTCAATGTGAGTACCTCCCACGGTACAAGGAATTGTAAAACTTCTCGGATCACCAAGTTTCTGAGGGAGCTTATTTTGAAGTATAGCACTACATTTTTCTGTAAGCTTAACCACTGAAACTTCTTCCAATTTTCTTTTACTCGACAAAATTTCTTTGAGAAATTTAGCATATGAAGGCATTTGTGTCAAAGCATCTGTGAAAGGTATGTTAATGTAAAGTAGCTTCAAAATATCTAGAGACTTTGAAAACTGTTTGTCAATCTTTTCTCTTTTCATCTTTTGGGGAAAAGGGAGAGGTACAGAGTGAGGATTTGTTATCAATTCATTTTCTTGTACATTTTTCCCTTTAATCTTTTGTTCATTTTGAAACTTAGATTCTATTTTATTTTCACCTTCATTTACCTTTTCCACTTCTTGTGGTTTTCCTTCTCTATCTGCATATGGATCATCAAGAGATTTACCTGATCATAGAGAGATGGCTTAGAGGTGTTCTTTTTGGTTTTTCTCAATGTTGCTTGGTAGAGCACCTTGAATTTGTCCAGACATGAGGGTCGCTAATTGGCTTACCTGAAATTTTAAATTCTTGATAGATGAATGTTGACTTTCAACCTTCTCGTCAGTACCCTTAATGAATTTGTACATCAAATATTCAAGGCTTTGTTGATGAGCTCTTTGAGGCTGCTGCTGATATTGTTGAAAACTTTGTTGCCCTCTATTTTTATTTTGAAAACCAGGTGGTCCTTGTACCTGCTGCTTTTGATTAAAAAATCTTTGAGGATTTTCAGCACCGTTAGGATTACTCTATTGAAAACCTGGATGTTTTTGTGACATGGGACTACCAAATGAGTAACTATTTCTATAACCAATCACATTTACTTGTTCCTCATTTTGTGTTGAAGCTTGACATTCATGATTTGGATGATTACCTTGACAAACATCACAATTCTCAAATTGAGATGATGTGTGAGCACGTACCTGAAAAGCCTCAACTTTTTGTGTTAAGGTTGCAATTTGTTGTGTCAATGAATTCAAAGCTTCAACTTGATTTACTCTTGCTATTTTCTTGATAATCATTCTGTCTGAGGGCCATTGAACAACATTTTCCGAAATCTCATTTAGCAATTGCATTGCTTCTACAGTAGTTTTTCCCATTATTGATCCTCCTGATGCTGCATCAATTACATTTCTAGTAGAAGGT
This sequence comes from Nicotiana glauca, assembly GCA_026770625.1. Taxonomy (NCBI): domain Eukaryota; kingdom Viridiplantae; phylum Streptophyta; class Magnoliopsida; order Solanales; family Solanaceae; genus Nicotiana; species Nicotiana glauca. The sequence goes on from MU772437.1 coordinate 58,835, forward strand.
TTACGACCATGATAGAAAATATATAAAATGTTAGGGTCTTGGATACCATGATGTGAGAATTTTCTTAACATTGCTGCTAATCTTTACCATGCCTGGTATACAGATTCAGAAACTGTCTGTATAAAATTATTGATTTATTGCTTTATTTTAAATGTTTTTGTAGGTGAAAAATATTTATTAAGAAATTTTTGGGTCATTTGGTCCCATGTTGTAATGGAACCTCTTGGTAGACTTCTCAACCATGTTTTGGCTTCACCTTTTAATGAAAAAGGAAAAAGCCGCAACCTAATAGCATTTGTTGTGACCCCATTATACCTGCAAGTTTCAACTAATTCAAGAAAATCAATTAAATGGGTGTGAGGATCTTCACTTGCATCACGAGTAAACTGACATGACTGTTGAATGGTTTGAATCAAGCCTGTGTAGATTTCAAAGTTGTTTGCTGCAATTGGTGGTCTCCTTACACTTGATTCTCCTTCAAAATGATCTGGCCTTGCATAATCTCTAAGTATCCGGTCACGTCGTGGAGCTACCTCATCAAACTATTCTTCTACTTGATGTGGCAGGAGTTGATTGTTGTTAAGTTCTTCGTTCTCTATTTCTTCAAAAGCTATACTTTGAGGAGATGATGTTTGTCATTTCCTGCGCAATTGAAGAGATTTTTCAATTTCTGGATCGTAATTCGCCAGCTCTTTTGAGAAGAGCGGGTCATAAACTACCTGAAAGCCTTAAAGCAAAGTTTTTTCTTTTGAAAGAAAATCAAATTTAGCTCCTAAAATAGTAGTGGTGACATGAAAAAAAATATATAATTTAAAATAGTAGTAGTACTTAATATAACTAGTGACACTAATTACAAACAGAAAATAAAGTGTTTTTTTAATAAAAAGAGCTATCTGATCCTAGAAACAATATATGATAATGTAGGGTAAAATAAAAAGAGAAAACATAAAACAAAAAATAGTTATAGTAGAAAGAAAAAAATAATAATAACAGTAAGTTCCCAAATTAGTAACAAAACAATTAATCTAAAGTAGATGTTGCCAATCCTCGGCAACGGCGCCAAAAATTTGACGAGTGTTTGGCGTGTGTATAAATTAAACTCGTACTCGGTCAAACTATAGTATAGAAAGATATCGAACCCACATAGATTGGTTTATCTATTCTATAAGTATTTGAGAAAATCAGAAAGATTTGAGTTATAAATTAATTAAATAAAATGCATAAATAGAGCAATAGTAAATATTTTTCTCTTTTACAAATATTATAAAAGGTGTTGGGATCTTGACTTCACTTAATATTTCTATTATATATGTGACGACCCAAAGGGTCATCACCATATTTTTCCCCTTTTCTGCGTTTCCGAGGCCTTAGAAACCTCGCTTTTGGTTTCCTCGATATGCGTGCATAGTCCGGGCGCGAAGCAGGAAAGTTTTTATGTTAAAATATGTGACTTATGTAAAAAAATATGAAGAATTTTGATACTTATATTGATATAGTTGACTTTGGTCAACATTTTGGGTAAACAAACCTGGATCCGTGATTTGACGGTCCCGGAGGATCCGTAGAAAAATATGGGACTCGGGCATGTGCCCGGAGTCAAAATCCGAGGTCCAGAACCCGAGTAAAAGAATTTTTCTGTTAAATTATTTTCTGAAATTATTAAGGAAAAATGGAAATGAAAATGAGTTAGAAAATATAGGTATCGGGCTCGTATTTTTGTTCCGACGCCCGGTACAAGTCTTAAATATGCGTTAAGCGCTTTTTGTGAAATTCGGTCGAAATCGGACGTCGTTTGACGTGTTTCAGATCTAAATATCTAAAGTTGGAAGTTACGAACTTTGAAATGAAAATCATGAGTTTTGGGGATTGATTCTTTGATAATGATGTTATTTTGGCGATTTGATCGAACGAGTAAGTCCGTAGGATGTTTTTGAGGTTGTGTGCATATTTGGTTTGGAGCCCCGAGGGCTCGGATGATTTTTGGATAGGCGTTGGGTTGCATTTTAGCCTTAGGAAAAAATTTGCTGTGTTGCTTCTGTGATATTCACAATTGTGAAGAGGTGGCTCGCAAATGCGAGCCTTGCAATTGCGAGACTTTGGCCGCAAATGCGAAGTTTGGCGACCTGGGCTTGGATCGCAAATGCGATCTTTTCCTTGCAAAAGCGGAATTGGGGTTGTTCGCAAATGCGAAGTTCTAGGTCGTAAATGCGAAAACCCCTGCGCTGGCTATATTTCGCAAATGCAAACTGATTTCTCGCAAATCCCAAGCCTGTTGGGTTCGCAATTGCGAACCCGGTTTTGCAATTGCGACATCTGCACCTATACAATTCATACTTAGACTATTTTGAAGCTTCATTTTTCATATTTTCAAAACCCAAACACCCATTGGCGATTTTTCACGAACTCCCTCTTCTACAAATCATTTGTAAGTTAACTTTTACTTAATTTCTTCAATCTTTAACATCATTTATCATGTTTTCATTTTTAAATCAAGGTTTTTCATGGGTAAAAATGGGGATTTTGGGTAGAACCTAGGTTTTCTTAAAATTGGGGATTTGAACCTCAATTTGGGGTCCGATTTGAAAACAAATCATAGATATGAACTCGTGGGGTAACGGGTGACCAGGTTTTGGTTCGAACTTCGGGTTTTGACCATGTGTGCCCTGGGGGCATTTTGGAAATTTTTGAGTAAAACTTTGGAAAATTTATTTTATGCATTCAAGTTGATTCAATTAGCATTTGTTGATATATTCAAGTAATTTGTGACTAGATTCGAGCGGTTTTGTGGTAAATTCGAGGGGTAAAGCTATTCTAGAGGCTTGAGTGGATTTTTGGAGCATTTGAGGTAAATGTTTGATCTAACTTTGGCTCGAGGGAATAGGATTAGAGTATCATAAATTGCTATTTGCTAAATGATCGAGTATGGTGTATAGGCTTGGTGATGAGTATCTATACACCGGAGTCTAGCATGACCGTGAGTCTTTGTTTATACTTGTTTTTGGTATATTTTCGAACTCTTCCAAGCTAATTAATGAGTTCTACATAATGCGAAGAGTTTGAGGATAAATTATGAAATGTTAATACTTTGGAGCGTTGGCTCGAACGATAAAAATACTATTGAGTAGGAGATGAGAAAGAGCTGTGATTAATCCCTTGCCGGGATGGTTTGAATATATTAAATATTTCCCTTGCCAAGATGTGAAAGTTATTGTTATTGTTCCCTTGTCGGGACTTAGTTGTTACTTGTGTTATTCCCTTGCCGGGATATTTCTTATTATTATTGTTTATTTCTCTCGCCCGTTTGGTTGTGACTGCTGTTTGGGTGAGGAGGAGTGATAATGAACGAAGGGTTATTCCGTGCTATTTTTTATTATATTTGCATGAAGGGTCATTCCGTGCTATGTTTTGACTATTTATGCACGAAGGGACATTCCGTGCTCTGATTTGACTATATTTGCAGGAAGGATCATTTCGTGCAATGAAATGAGAGTTATGTGAGGGAAAGCACGAAGGGTGGTGCCGTGCATTTTTATTCGATTGCTTTGGGTGAGGATGAGAGTAAAATCACGAAGGTTGATGCCGTGCAACCATTGAATTTCTTATCCTTTGGTAGTTATTATTGTGCTCTATTTCTTAATTACGCTGATGAATTTTATATTCGGATTGTACTCCCCCATAGTATGTTTCCCTCCCTTTTAACTGCTTAGTTTCGGTACTTCTTTTCCTTTTATTGTGTATATATATAGAACTATACAGTTTGATTTGGTAGTCCTGTCTAGCCTCGTCACTACTTCGCCGGGGTTAGGCCAGGCACTTACCAACATATGGGGTCGATTGTGCTGATGCTACACTCTGTGCATTTTATTTTGCACAGATCCAGGAGCAGCTTTTGGACAGCAGCAGTAGGACTTTATCCGGGAGCTATCTTCATTCTGGAGACTCACGAGGTAGCCTAGATGGTGTTCGCAGTCCGAAGTCCCTTCCTTTAATTCCATTTGTTTCATTGTACCGAGACAGACATATGTATTTTCTTTCATTCAGACTTGTTTGCAGTACTCTTTAGTAGTCCGTGAGCTAATGACACCAGATTTTGGGTACATATGTGTTTTAAATTTCCGGATTTTGATTACATTTTATTAGACTTAAAGTCTTCCGCACTTATTTAATTGTTATCAGTATTTTATATTGTTGCGATTGGTTAGTGAGTGACTAAAGTTTGGCTGGCCTAGATCCGTTAGTAGTCACCATCACGACGCCCGATGGTGGAAAATCCGGGTCGTAACAAGTTGGTATCAGAGCTCTAGGTTGCATAGGTCTCGCTGCTCACGGACAAACTTGGTAGGGTCGGAGGGATCGGTACGGAGACGTCTGTATTTATCCCCCAGTGGCTGCAGAGTTAGGACTCGTGTGATTCTGTTTCTCAATTATTGATTGTCTTTCTACTCTATTCTTTCGCAGATGGTAAGAACACGTTCTTATTCTTCTACCGCACAACAGCCCGAGCCCCCAACAGGAGCTCCTGCGACGGGCAGAGACCGAGGCCGAGGAAGGGGCAGAGCTCAGCCCCGGGCAGCCATTCCAGAGGTGGAGCCTCATATTGACTATGATGAGGAGGTTCCAGCCCCAGCAGCTCCAGTGGGCCCAGCTCAGGTCCCAGGAGGGGTCATGTTCACCCCAGATCTTCAGGATGCTCTAGTCAGATTGGCAGGATTTATGGATAGTGTCACTAGAGCGGGTTTGCTACCAGTACCACCAGCCACTTGTCAAGCTGGAGGAGGGGTTCAGACTCCTTCTACGCGTACTCCGAAGCAGGTAGCTCCCCGGACTCAAGTCCTAGTCGTTCAGCCCACAGTGGCATCTCAGACAGGTATTACAGCTCAGGCTGTCGATGGAGCGACTATGTCTTCAGATGCTTTGTGGAGACTTGATCGGTTTTCCAAGCTCTTAACCACCACTTTCAGCGGTGCTTCGTGAGAGGATCCATAGGATTTTCTATTCAACTGTCATGGGATCCTTAGGACCATGGGTATAGTGGAGACCAACGGGGTCGATTTTTGCACCTTCTGGCTTTCAGGATCCGCCAAGACTTGGTGGAGAGATTTTTGCCTATCTAGAGCAGCAAGGTCTCCACCTTTGACATGGTATTAGTTCATGGAGTTATTCTTGGAGAAGTTTCTCCCAGTCACTCAGCGGGAGGCACTTCGTAGGCAGTTTGAGCACCTCCAGTATGTATCCATGATAGTTATTCAGTATGAGACTAGATTTGTTTACTTGGCACGCCATGCGGTTATGATACTCCCTACAGAGCGAGAGAGGGTGCAGAGGTTTATCGATGGATTGATTCAGCCGATCCGTCTCCAGATGGCCATGGGAGTTGGTAGTGATATTTCCTTTCAGGAGGCGGCCAATGCGGCCCGCAGAGTTGAGATGGCCCTCTCACGGGGAGGTGGTCAGATGTCGGACAAGAGGCCTCGTCATTCTGGTAGGTTCAGTGGTACCTCGTCTGGAGGTAGGGATTCCTGTGGTAGAGGTCAGTCATCGAGGCCCTTCCAATCCACGCTTTAGGTTTCTCAGGGTACTCCCTTAGCAGTACTATTCAGATCAACAGCCTATCAGTGCACCCCCACTTCAGAGCTTCAGGGGAGGATATTCAGGTCGACAGGGCCAGCAGTCGTAGTAGCCGAGATCTTGTTATGGTTGTGGTGACCCCGGTCATATTGTCAGGTTTTGCCCTCGAGCATCGGGCAGATCTCAGCAGGAGGGTCCTCGCCCAATGATTTAGGCAGCAGGTGATCCATAGCCCACCCAGCCAGCTAGGGGCGGGGATAAGGATCATAGAGGTGGAGGTAGGGATCGTAGAGGTGGAGCTCGGACTGGTAGAGGCAGAGGTCAGCCAGTGGTTGATCGTCCTAGAGACACAGTTTAGGGAGGTAGGGCCCAACCCCGGTGTTATGCTTTGCCAGCCAGGCCAGAGGCTGAGTCATCAGATATTGTGATTACAGGTACTACTCTGGTCTATGATAGGGATGCTTCAGTGCTATTTGATCCCGGATCTACTTATTCATATGTGTCGTCTTATTTTACTCCATATTTGGCTATGCTTAGTGATGCCTTGGGTATTCCTGTATATGTATCCATGCCAGTGGGTGATTCTATAGTGATCAACAGAGTTCATCGTTCCAGTGTAGTAGTATTTGAGGGTCTTGAGACCCGTGTTGATCTATTGCTTCTAGACATGGTTGATTTTGATGTTATATTGTGGATGGATTAGTTGTCCCCATATCATGAGATCTTGGATTGTCATGCCAAGATCGTGACCTTGGCTTTACAGGACTTGCCCCGATTGGAGTGGAGAGGGACCCCAGGATATGCCACCCCCAGTGTTATTTCGTATGTTAAGGCTCGACGCATGGTCGAGAAGAGATGTTTAGCTTATTTGGCATACGTTCATGATTCCAGCACAGAGGTTCCTTCTATTAACTAATTTCCTATTGTTCGGGAGTTCTCATAGGTTTTCCCTTCAGACCTGCCGGGTATGTCGCCCAACAGGGATATTGATTTTTGTGTTGATCTAGCTCCAGGCATGCAGCCCATTTCTATCCCACCGTATCGTATGGCCCCGCTAGAGCTAAAAGAGTTAAATGATCAGTTGCAAGATTTGCTTGAGAAGGGTTTCATCAGGCCTAGTGTTTCTCCTTGAGGTGCGCCAGTTCTATTTGTGAAAAAAAAGGATGGATTGATGAGAATGTACATTGACTACCGGCAGTTGAACAAGGTGACAATAAAGAACTAGTATCCACTGCCGAGGATTGATGATTTTTTTTATCAGTTGCAGGGTGCGAAGGTGTTTTCAAAGATAGACTTGAGGTCTGGCAACCATCAGCTGAGGATTAGGGCGTCCGATGTCCCTAAGACAACATTTCGCACTCTGTACGAGCATTATGAGTTTTTGGTCATGCCATTTGGGTTGACCAATGCCCCAGCATCATTTATGGAGTTGATGAACAGAGTGTTCAAGCCTTATTTAGACTTGTTCGTGATAGTTTTCCTTGATGATATTCTTGTGTACTCCCGAAGTCAAGAGGAGCATGAGCAGCACCTTAGAGTGGTTCTTCATACTCTGAAGGATAGTCAGTTGTATGCCAAGTTCTCGAAGTGCGAGTTCTGGTTGAGTTCAGTTGCATTTTTGGGTCATGTAGTATCAACAGAGGGCATTCAGGTAGACCCAAAGAAGATTGAGGCAGTCAAGAATTGGCCTCGACCAGCTTCAGCTACTGAGATTCAGTGTTTCTTGGGGTTAGCCGGTTATTATCGTCGGTTCGTGGAGGGGTTTTCACCTATAGCAGCCTCGATGAACAGGTTGACACAGAAGGGTGCCCAGTTCAGGTGGTCAGACGAGTGCGAGGAGAGCTTTCAGAAGCTCAAGACAACATTGACTACGACCACGATATTAGTTTTGCCCATAGGTTCAGGGCCTTATACAATTTACTGTGATGCTTCTCGTATTGGGCTTGGCGCAGTATTGATGCAGGATGGCAGGGTCATTGCTTATGCTTCAAGTCATTTGAAGATTCACGAGAAGAACTACCCGGTCCATGATCTAGAGTTGGTAGCCATTGTTCATGCATTGAACATTTGGAGGCATTACTTATATGGTGTGACGTGTGAGGTGTACACTGATCACAAGATTCTGTAATACTAGTTCAAGCAGAAAGAGTTGAACTTGAGGCAGCACAGATGATTGGAGCTATTGAAGGATTATGATGTTACTATTTTGTACCACCCGGGGAGAGCCAATGTGGTGGCAGATGCATTTAGTAGGAAGTCAGCCAGCATGGGTAGTCTTGCTTATGTTTCGGTCAGCCAGAGACCACTTTCTTTGGATATTCAGGACTTGGCCAATCAGTTTGTGAGGTTGGACATCTCTGAGACTAGTCGAGTTTTAGCTTGCACGGTTGCTCGTTCTTCATTATTGGAGCGTATCCGTGATCAGCAGTTTGAGGATCCTCATTTGTGTATCCTGAGAGACACCGTGAAGCGTGGAGGTGCCACGAAGGTAACCTTAGATGCAGATGGTATTTTGAGGTTGCAGGGGCGAGTATGTGTGCCCAATGTCGTTGGGATTCGAGAATTGATCTTAGCGGAGGCCCATAGTTCTCGGTATTGTATCCACCCGGGCGCTACAAAGATGTATCAGGACTCGCGACATCATTATTGGTGGCGTAGGATGAAGAAGGAAATTGTTGCATATGTGGCTCGGTGTTTGAATTGTCAGCATGTCAAGTATGAGCATCAGAGGCCTGGTGGTGTGTTTCAGGGGATTGAGCTTCCCAAGTGGAAGTGGGAGAGGATTACCATGGACTTCGTTACTAGACTTCCGGTGACCCGGAAGAAGTTTGATACTATTTGGGTCATTGTTGATAGGCTGACCAAGTCAGCACATTTCATTCCTGTTGCCACCACCTATTCATCGGAGAGACTAGCTGAGATCTACATCCGAGAGATTGTTTGCCTTCATGGGGTGCCTACATCTATCATTTCAGACCGAGGTACGCAGTTTACCTCATGATTTTAGAGAGCAGTTCAGCAGGAGTTAGGCACCCAGGTTCAGTTGAGTACAGCATTCCATCCTCAGATAGATGGTCAGTACGAGAGGACTATTCAGATGTTGGAGGATATGCTCCGAGCCTGTGTTATTGATTTTGGAGGCTCTTGGGACTAATTTCTACCTTTAGCAGAGTTTGCCTAAAACAACAGCTACTAGTACAGCATTCAGATGGCCCCTTATGAGGCATTGTATGGTAGGCGATGTCGGTCTCCAGTCGGATGGTTTGAGCCGGGAGAGGATCGGTTATCGGGTACATATTTAGTTCAGGCGGCCTTGGATAAGGTCAAGATCATTAAGGATAGGCTTCGTTTGGCTCAGTTGTAGCGAAAGAGTTATGCGAATTGCAAGGTTCGAGATGTAGCTTTCATGGTTGGCAAGCGAGTATTGCTCCGTGTATCGCCTATGAAGGGCGTGATGAGATTTGGGAAGAAGGGAAACCTTAACCCTAGGTTCATTGGCCCATTTGAGATTCATGATCGAGTGGGAGAGGTGGCTTATAGACTTGCCTTTCCACTAGCTTGTCAGCCGTGCATCCAGTGTTTCATGTGTCTATGCTTCGGAGGTATCACGACGATCCTACCCACGTATAAGATTTCAGCACTGTCTAGTTGGACAAGGATCTATCATACGCGGAGGAGCTGGTAGCTATTCTAGACCGGCAGGTTCGACAGTTGAGGTCGAAGAGTTTTCCTTCAGTGCGTGTTCAGTGGAGAGGTCAGCCTCCTGAGGCATCGACCTAGGAGTCTGAGTCTGATATGCGGAGCCATTACCCTCATCTTTTCCTAACTCAGGTACTTCTTTCTTTTGTCCGTTCGAGGACGAACGGTTGTTTTAGAGGTGGAGAATGTGACGAACCAAATGGTCATCACCGTATTTCTCCCTTTTTCCACACTTCCAATGCCTTGAAAAACTCACTTTTTATTACCTCGATTTGCGTGCACAGTACGGGCGCGAAACCGGAAAGTTTTTATGTTAAAATATGTGAATTATGTGAAAACTTTGAAGAATTTTGATATTTATATTGATATAGTTGACTTTGGTCAACATTTTGGGTTAGTAGATCCGGATCCATGATTTGACGGTCCCGGAGGGTCCGTAGAAAAATATGGGACTCGGGCATGTGCCTGGAGTCAAAATCCGAGGTCCAGAACCCGAGTAAAAGAATTTTTGTGTTAAATGATTTTATAAAATTATTAAGGAAAAATGAAAATGAAAATGAGTTAGAAAATATAGGTATTGGGCTCATATTTTGGTTCCGACGCCCGGTACAGGTCTTAAATATGCGTTAAGTGCTTTCTGTGAAATTTGGTCGAAATCGGATGTCGTTTGACGTGTTTCGGACCTAAATATCTAAAGTTGGAAGTTATGAACTTTGTAATTAAAGTAATGAGTTTTGAGGTTTGATACTTTGATAATGATGTTATTTGTGAGATTTGATCGAACGAGTAAGTCCGAAGGATGTTTTTGAGGTTGTGTGCATATTTAGTTTGGAGCCCTGATGGCTCGGATGAATTTTCGATAGGCATTGGATTGCATTTTAGTCTTAGGAAAAAATCTAGTGTGTTGCTTATGTGATCTTCGCAATTGCGAAGAGGTGGCTAGCAAATGCGATCTCGCAAATGCGAGTCTCGCAATTGCGAGACTTTGGCCGCAAATGCGAAGTCTGGCGACCTGGGCTTGGATCGCAAATGCGATCTTTTCCTTGCAAAAGCGGAACTGGGGTTGTTCGCAAATGCGAAGTTCTAGGTTGCAAATGCGAGAACCCCTGGGCTGGCTATAGTTCGCAAATGCGAACTTATTTCTCGCAAATTCCAAGCCTGTTGGGTTCGCAATTGCGAACCCAGTTTCGCAATTGCGATATCTGCACCTGCACAATTCATACTTAGACTATTTTGAAGCTTCATTTTTCATATTTTCAAAACCCAAACACCCATTGACGATTTTTCACGAACTCCCTCTTCTCCGAATCATTTATAAGTCAACTTTTACTTACAAATGGGGATTTTGGGTAGAACCTAGGTTTTCTTAATATTGGGGATTTCGACCTCAATTTGGGGTCCGATTTGAAAACAAATCATATATACGAACTCGTGGTGTAACAGGTAAACGGGTTTTGGTTCGAACTTCGGGTTTTGACCACGTGGGCCCGGGGGCATTTTGGGAATTTTTGAGTAAAACTTTAGGAAATTTATTTTATGCATTCAACTTGATTCAATTAGCATTTGTTGATACATTCAAGTAATTTGTGACTAGATTCGAGCGGTTTTGTGGTGAATTCGAGGGGTAAAGCTATTCTAGAGGCTTGAGTGGATTTTTGGAGCATTTGAGGTAAGTGTTTGATCTAACTTTGGATCGAGGGAATAGGATTAGAGTATCATAAATTGATATTTGCTAAATGATCGAGTACGGTGTATAGGCATGTGACGAGCATATATACACCGGAGTCTAGCATGATCGTGGGTCTTTGTTTATTTTTGTTTTTGGTATATTTTTGAACTCTTCCAAGCTAATTAATGAGTTCTACATAATGCGAAAAGTTTGAGGATAAATTATGAAATGTTAATACTTTGGAGCTTTGGCTCGAACTATAAAAATACTATTGAGTAGGAGATGAAAGTATTGGAAAGAGTTGTGATTAATCCCTTGCCGGGATGGTTTGAATATATTGAATATTTCCCTTCCTGGGATGTGGAAGTTATTGTTATTGTTCCCTTGTCGGGACTTAGTTATTACTTGTGTTATTCCCTTGCTGGGACATTTCTTATTATTATTTTTTATTTCTCTCGCCCGTTTGGTTGTGACTGATGTTTGGGTGAGGAAGAGTGATAATGCACGAAGGGTCATTCCGTGCCCTTTTTTATTATATTTGCACGAAGGGTCATTCTGTGCTATGTTTTGACTATTTATGCACGAAGGGACATTCCGTGCTTTGATTTAACTTTATTTGCACAAAGGGTCATTCCGTTCCATGAAATGAGAGTTATGTGAGGAAAAGCACGAAGGGTGGTACCGTGTATTTTTATTCGATTGTTTTGGGTGATGATGAGAGTAAAAGCACGAAGGTTGATGTCGTGCAACCATTGAATTTCTTATTCTTTGGTTGTTATTATTGTGTTCCGTTTCTTAATTACGCCGATAAATTTTATATTTGGATTGTACTCCCCCATAGCATGTTTCCCTCCCTTTTAACTATTTAGTTTCGGTACTTCTTTTCCTTTTATTGTATATATATATAGAACTGTACAGGTTGATTTGGTAGTTCTTCCTAGCCTCATCATGTAACGACCCGGCCGATCGTTTTTTAGAATTTACACCCCATTCCCCTAATAACTGCTTCCTCTAAGTTCATTTCTACTATTTTGGCTTGCCGGGACGTTCGGTGTTGGGATTTGGAGTGTTTTGGGACACTTAGTCCCTAAGTGAGAGCTTAAGAGTTGAAAAATAGTCTGTAGTCAGAACTATGTGAAGACGGCCTCCGAATGGAAATCTGATGGTTCCGTTAGCTCCGTTAGCTCCGTTAGGTGATTTCGGGGTTGGGAGCGTGTTCGGAATATACAGATGACGTGTTTCATGTCGAGATATCGTTATGATAATGTGATGCTTGTAATGCAGAGATTAGTATTATTGATATATACATTGTGGTGTTTCATTGGGTTGTGGATGTGTTGTTAGGAGTTATTTTGGTGTTACTCTGGAAGGTGGATAGACCCAATTACATGGGAGGCTCTGCCGAAATTTCAAAAAAAAATTTGGAAGTTAGAAAATTTGAGACATTAAGATGTGCGAAGAAAGAGATAAGCTACGTCATGTATTTCAGGATGAATGACCCTAAGTGGGGGAGAATGTAACAAACCGCAGAAACAATTTTGAAGTATTTAAGCATTATTAAAAGTTTAAGTGTGTTGAAATAAGACTAATGCAGTGTGATGGTGTGGAATTCGGATCCTATGACGAATGGCAGACTTTGAAGTTTGGGCCATGTCCTAAGGTTATGGACTAAGGATGAGGTGAAACCTTTAGTTAAATTGAAGGATAAATTACAGGGATATGCTTGATAAGGGTTTTATTTGGCCTAGTGTATCCCCTTGGGGGTGCTCCTATCTTGTTGTGAAGAAAAAGTGTGGTTCTGTGTGTATGTGTCTTGATTAAGCTAGTTGAATAGTGCTACAGTGAAGAACCATTATCATTTGCCTCGTATTGATGATCTATTTGATCAGCTTCATAGCGCACAGGTATTTTCAAAGATTGACTTATGCTCAGGATACCATCCATCCCGAATATTGCTTTCAGGACTCAATATGATCATTACGAGTTCCATGAATGTCATTTGGGCTGACCAATGCCCTAGCAATTTTTGTGCATTTGATGCACAGAGTATTTAGGCAATATCTTTAATCTTTGTTATTGTCTTTATTGATGACATTTTGGTGTATTTCCGGAGTCGGGAAGATCATGAGCAGCACCTGAGGACAGTGCTTCAGAATTTGAAAGAAAAGAAATTATATGAAATGTTTTCAAAATGTAAGTTCTTGTTGAATTCTGTGGCACTTAGGTCATGTGGTATCAAGTGAGGGTTTTCAAGTGGGTTCGAAGAAGGTAGAGGCAGTGTAGTGTTGGCCTAGACCCTCCTCAGCTACAGAGATTCGCAGTTTCCTCGGCTTGGCCTGTTAAAACCCTCATTTTGTGGAAGGGTTTTCATCGATTGCAGCTCCTATAACTAGATTGACTCAGAAGGGTTACGCGGACAGAAAGGTTTATGATGTTTCATATATGGTCGGAGAGCGGGTTCTGCTTCGAGTTTCGCTTATGAAGGGCGTTATGAGAATTGGGAAGAAAGGGAAATTGAGTCTGAGGTTTATTTACCCTTTTGAGGTATTGAAGCATGTTGGAAAAGTTGCTTATGACCTTGGCCTACCTGCCATCCTGGCAGGAGTTCATCCAATATTTCGGGTTTCGATGCTCCGGAGGTGTTACGACGACCCATCGCACGTGTTGGATTTCAGCTCAATCCAATTGGACAAGGATCTGTGCTTTGTTGAGGAGCCAGTGACAATATTGGACAGGTAGGTCCGAAAGCTCAAGTCAAAGGAAATAGCTTCAGTAAAGGTTCAACGGCAGGGTGATCCGGTCGAGGAAGCGACTTGGGAGATCGAGCAGGATATGCGCAGTCGGTATCCTAATCTTTTCACTACTCCGGGTATGTTCTTTATGCTCGTTCGAGGATGAACAAATGTTTAAGTGTGGGAGAATGTAACGACCTGACCGGTCATTTTTAGAATTTACACCCCATTCCCCTATTAACTGCTTCTTCTAAGTTCATTTCTACTATTTTGGCTTGCTGGGACGTTCGGTGTTGCGATTCAGAGTGTTTTGGGACACTTAGTTCCTAAATAAGAGCTTAAGAGTTGAAAAATGGTCCATAATCAGAACTATGTGAAGACGGCCTCGAAATGGAAATGTGATGGTTCCGTTAGCTCCGTTAGGTGATTTCAGGGTTGAGAGCGTGTTTGGAATATATTTTGAAAGTCTGTAGCTCATTTAGGCTAGAAATGCCGAAAACTAATATTTTGGCGATTTCCGGTTGATAGGTGAAATTTTGATCCGAGGGTCAGAACGGATCTCCGAAAGTTTCTGTAGTACCGTCATGTCATTTGGGACATCTGTGCAAAATTTCAAGTCATTCGGACATGTTTTGGTAGGGTTTTTGATCGAATGTGTATTTTTGAAGTGTCAAAAGAACTTAGGCTTGAATTCGATGTAATTTGATGATTTGGGTGTTAGTCGAGGTGTTTTGATAATTGGAACAAGTTTGAATAACGTTATAGGATTTGTTGGAACTTTTGGATGAGGTCCTGGGGGCCTCGGGTGTGTTTCGGATGCCCAACGGGTCATTGTTTGAAGATTTTTGTTGTTTTGAGCACAAACATGTAATGATCCAAAGGTCCATTTTTAGTTCTATAGATCGAAATTTGATTTCAAGACCTCCAGAATTTAAATCATGAATTATATGACTGATCTGGAAAGTTTGGTCTAATTTCATCAAGTCGCGATTGGGTTTTTGACACGAAACATGAATTAATTAATTAATGAGAGAAAAGGATATTGAACTAAGAAAATGAGCTCCAAATTGTATTTCGATTGAAGGAATAGGTTCGTATTATTATTTGTGAGTCATAGGAATAAGAATCGTCGAATTCCGAGTTCGTATGATGGAGTTATAGCATTTTTAGTGAAATAAAAAGCTGCTGCAATTTTCTGGAGCAAAACTGGTATTTCCGCTTCTGCGATGAGTAGTAACCGCAAAAGCGGATGAACAGTGTTTTCGTTTCTGTAGTGAAAGTACCGCAGAAGCGGTGAATAGTAAAATTGCACATGCGGTGAACAGTAACCGCAAATGCGAAAATCACAGACAGTATATATTTCGAGCAGTCCGCTATTTTTCACGTTTTTGGAGCTATGGAGCTCGGATTGAAGCGATTTTTGAAGCGATGTTTACCATATAAAATGGGGTAAGTGTTATTAACTCAACTTTGGTTGTATAACTTGAATCTATTACGAGTTTTGACGTTTAATCTGAGAATTTTGTTGAAAAGGGTAGAAAACCCTCTTGGATAGAATCAATGATTTAATGGTCAAAATAATATGGGAATTTTATAAATTTGATATGGTTAGACTCGTGAGAGTACGAGGTTTTTGTAGAAATAAATTTTACTCGGTTCTGAGACGTGGGGCCCGAGGGGTATTTTTGTCATTTTACATAATTTCGCGTATTAGCTTAGAATTTAATTGTAGAATCAATTACTTGAATTATTATTTACATTATGCAACTTAATTGAATAGATTTGAGCCATTTTGAGTGAAATACTCATGGCAAGAACGTGATTTTGGATTAAATTTTGAGCCGGTTCAAGGTAAGTGGCTTGTCTAATCTTGTGTGGGCGACTTTGTCCCTTAAGATATGAAATTGGTAATTGAATGCCTTGTACGTGAGGTGGTGAGTGCGTACTTGAGCTAATTGTTGAAAATCCGAATTTTACTTAAAAAATTTTGAGTTGAGTTTCTTTCGTATTTGCTTTATCCTACTTGCTATTATTGCCTGTGCTAGTATAGAAAAGCATTTTTAGTGGACTTACTTGCCTATTTGCTTAAACTGCCTTGTTTGCACTCTATGAAGCATATTAGGCTAGAATCTACTATTATTTTCCATGAGTTTGGTAATTATCTGATATTTTGAGTTATTATTGTATTGATGTACTTCACTTCTGAATATTCTCTGATTGTGGTTGCATATTTACTTTGGGACTACGGGTTAGATTCTTGGGATATCCCCCTTCATATTACTTTGGGACTACGGGTTAGATTCCCGGGAGATCCCCCTGCATATTTACTTTGGGACTACGGGTTAGATTCCCGGGAGATCCCCCTGCATATTTACTTTAGGACTACGGGTTAGATTCCCGGAAGATCCCCCTGCATATTTACTTTGGGACTATGGTTTAGATTCCCGGGATCTTCCCCCTGCATATTTAAATTTGGGACTACGGGTCGGCATCCCGGTAGCTCCCTTTGCACGTGTCATGAGAGTGTGGGACACCAAGAGATCCCAGAATTATTATTGAGGATATCAAGAGATCCTAGAATTACTATTGAGGGTACCAAGAGATCGTTGGGATACCAAGAGATCCCAGAATTATTATTACGGATACCAAGAGATCCTAGAATTATTATTGAGGAAACCAAGAGATCCTCGGGATACCAGTAGATTCCCGATGTTAAATATCCGGTTGTGGTTTATACCTCTATTCATTGTTTGTGTTTGTTCTCTGTTACTGTTTTACTTATTATCTTGCTACATTATCGATGTGATTAATCTCATATTGTCTCCTCATTATCATATTGATTATTATGTTATATCTCAGTAGGGCCCTGACCTTCCTCGTCAGTACCCAACCGAGGTTAGGCTTAGCACTTACTGAGTACCGCTCTGGTGTACTCACGCCTCTTCTGCGCATGTTTTTCATGTGTAGGCCCAGGTACTTCCGGTCGGGCGCACTATTAGTGATCCAGGAGACATCTACCAGAGACTTTGAGGTATATCTGCCACGTCCGCAGACCAGGAGTCTCTATCTTATTCCAGCTGTAGTATTTGACTTTCACCTTTCTTTCGGTTGTGTAGACATTCTGGAGTTAGAGCCGTGTCATATACTTCTGTAGCCTATGTTGCCCGTGATATTCCGGGTTTTGGGATTTTTGATTCAGAAATCGTAGTGTTGAAGTGTATGTGCCAAGCGACAAGTTATATACATTTCCTTAAGCTATTTAATTTTTAATCTAATATTTTGGTATCAGTTGTTACTTCTGCATTGTTAGGCTTACCTAGTCATCGTGACTGGGTGTCGTCATGACGTGTTAACGGATGGTGAACTGGGGTCCTGACACGTCACTACTTCGCTAGGGTTAGGCCAGGCACTTACCAGCACATGGGGTCAGTTGTGTTGATGCTACACTCTGTGCATTTATTTTTGCACACATCTAGGAGCAGCTGTTGGACAGCAGCAATATGACTTTACCCGAGAACTGTCTTCAATCCAGGGACTCACGAGGTAGCCTAGCTGGTGTTCGCAGGCCGAAGTCCCTTCATTTAATTCCGTTTGTTTCATTGTACCAGGACAGACATATGTATTTTCTTTTCATTCAGACTTGTTTGCAGTACTATTTAGTAGTCCGTGAGCTAGTGACACCAGATTTTG
Source organism: Nicotiana glauca (assembly GCA_026770625.1). Lineage (NCBI taxonomy): Eukaryota > Viridiplantae > Streptophyta > Magnoliopsida > Solanales > Solanaceae > Nicotiana > Nicotiana glauca. Next base: position 76,193 of record MU772437.1, read on the forward strand.
GGTAGAGATGTGTTTTAAATTTTTGCATTTTTATTTCATTTTATTAGACTTAAAGTCTTTCGCACTTATTTAATTGTTATAAGTATTTTATATTGTTGAGATTGGTTAGAGAATGACTAAAGTTTGGCTGGCCTAGCTCCGTTAGTAGGCGCCCTCACGATGCCCAATGATGGGAAATCCGGGTCGTGACAATATAGTAGAATTTATTATTCTTCAATTTCTATTTCTTAAAAAGGTATAAATGCCTCTCACGATTACAAATATATATTATTACTCATGTTGAATAATTAATTGCGCTCCTCTCGGTTATACAAATTAATCTTCAACATAGTAATAATAAAGAACCAAAAATATATGATTGAACTAAAACATGCTCTTGATAGTAAGTCCCTTTCGGTTACCCTACTTGTTATAACTAATTATTACACCATTCGCCTTTCTCGATTACAAATAATTGTAAAATTAATTTTAACATAAAAGAGATAGATGTTACTGAATAAATATTAACATTTATCAATACTACGTTTAATTATATTATTTCTTCAGCCTCTCTCGATTACAAAATTAATAAACAGTTAATATGTAGTACAAAATAGATAGATTTTAATAAATTAAATAGCGTCTAACTGTAAAAGCAGATAAAATTTAAATAAGTTCTAGCTCAAATATGTGAATTTGAGGAAAAATATCTACTATTATATAGAAATATTAAGATCCGTCTTTCTCCTAACACAAGAAAAGTTACTCCATACTGGAATTAGTACTAACAATAGAAATATTCTTGTCCATTAAATAAGAAAATAAAAAGAAATATTCAAGAAGAATAATTTCCCCTATTTAATGGGATGACCCGACCGTCGTCTCATGTGTTACTGCTCCGTTTTCCCCATTTTCAGCTTCTTTATGCTTCATTATCCGTATCTTGTGTAATCAGGTTGATTTGGAATGGTTGACACTTAGTCTCTTTTAAGAAGGCTTAAGTTGAAAAAGTCAACGGATGTTGACTTATGAGTTAGAGGGCTCGGATGGGATTTCTGGTAATTTAGTTAGCTTCGGGAAATGATTTGTGACTTAGGAGTGTGATCAGAATTAATTTTGGAGGCCCGGTATAGAATTAGGCTTGAATTGGCTAAGTTAGTATTTTGACAAATTCCGGTTGATGGGTGAGAATTTGATCCGAGGGTCGGAATGGAATTCCGATAGTTGTTGTAGTTTCGTTAGGTGATTTTGGATATGTGTGCAAAATTTTCACGTCATTCGAACATCGTTTGGGTTGGTTTTTGATCGAAAGTGCATTTCGGAAGTTCTTGAAGAACTTAAGCTTTGATTTGGTGAAATTTTATGATTTTGATGTTAATAATAGTGTTTTGATGGTTCGAGCAAGTTTGAATAAGCTAACAGATCATGTTTTTGCTTTTGGTTGAGGTTTGGGGGCCTCGCGGTGAATTCGGGTGGTTAAACGGAGAGTTTGGAGTTTGTTGCATGGTCTAGTTTTGCTGGTTCTGTCATTTTCGCATCTGCAGATAAGGGACCGCATAGGCAGTTCCGTAGATGTGGCATGCAGGTCGCAGAAGAGATTTTTGTATAGGCTGAGAAGGTCCGCAGAAGCGGAACTTGTGGCCTTGTGCCGACTTGTAGAATCCTTTGAGGATTGATGTTACTGTTTTTGCATATTTGCATATCATTTGATATATGGGCTTGTTGCCATGTTTAGGTCCTTGTGCTGACTTGTAGAATCCTTCGGTGATTGATGTTACTGTTTTAGCATATTTGCATATCATTTGGTTTCAGTCCAAAGTTTTAAATATTGTTTTTGCAAACTCAAACATATTTTTAAGTTTTGAAAACTCAAATGATATTTTAAATGTTATTTCGGGCTGAGAATTATTGTTTTATAAATGCCCAAGGGGCTTATAATATTTTCTGGACTGTGCATGGATCGGGCTGCGCGCCGCAGCAATGACTTGAAACAGTTGTAACAATGACACTGTATGATGTGACTTGAAACAGTGGTAACAATGACACTATATGATGTGACTTGAAACAGTGGTAACAATGACACTGTATGATGTGACTTGAAATAGTGGTAACAATGGCACTGTATGATGTAAATTGGTCAGGTAATAATGGCTGACCGGTCAGGTAATAATGACTGACCAAGATATTGCGCTAGGGTTGTAGGAGCCCTTCCGGAGTCTGTACACACCCCCAGTAAGCGCCGTCGACCATAAATAAATATGGATGGCTCGGGCCGCACGCCGCAGTGGGTACTGGAATGTACCATGATATGCATTGCATTGCATTCATGTATTTCATCATTTATTGTTGTTTGTGATATTTCTAGAGATATTTATCTATTGTTCTGGTACTATCTGGAACTGCATGGTACGTTTGGTTAGGTAACAATGGCTGACCAGGATTAAGAATATTGCCCGAGGGGCGGGTTTTTGTGCATAGTGACACTGATTGCTGAAATTACCTTTGCAACTGTTGAAAAGATTAGGTTTAAAACTGAGCCAAGATATTTCTAAAGATTTTCACGATTTTCAATAATTTTTCTTCGTTTAAAGGTTCTTCTCTGCTTCTATACGGCATGACGATATGTTTTACGTGTTTTCTTATCACTCAGTTGTTATTTACTTTTATTACTCACTGAGTTGGCGTACTCACTTTACTCCTTACACCTCGTGTGCAGATGCAGGTACTTGATCACCCAGTAGCGGGTTTTGAGTTGACTGAAGATTTGCTAGCATAGTTGAGCATGGTAACTGCTAGCGTCTACGACACTAGATCTTCTCCCTTATTTTATGTTGTTCATGTTACTTTCAGACTTTATTCCTATTTCTGGACTTGTAGTACTTTAGTGAACTCTGTAGTACCTCATGACTAGTGACACCCCGATGTCGGGCTATGACAAGATGGTTCCCTATTGTTATCGTTGTTTTCCATGCTGTGATTTTTCCGCACTTTGGTTTTGCTAATCATGTTTTAGATTTATATATGTTAATAACTGTCAAAAGGAAGCATTTGTTTTGTTGGCTGGCCTTGTCTTCACGAGAGGCACCATCACGATCGGGTTTGGGATTTGGGTCTTGACAAGTTGGTATCAGAGCCTAGGTTACTAGGTCTCACGAGTCATGAGCAGGTTTGGAAGAGTCTCGAGTATCGGTACGGAGACGTCTGTATTTATCCTCGAGAGGCTGCAGAACCTTTAGGAAAACTTCACTTTCTTGGAATTCTTATTGTGCGTACTTGATTCAGCTTGAGGTATAACTTTTGAAATTCCTTCCACACGTTTGTATGCACACGTGAGTGCTCAATAATATATGTGCCTTGATGGCTTGTGATTCCCATATCGAGGGGGCGAGATGTAATCTACGTGAGTTTGATGTTGGGCCAGTCTGGAGGACTTGAGGCCAGATCTTTGCTTATGGCTTGAGCACCAAGGTGCTGAATTTATGAGCTGGTGTTATGAACTTATATGTTCAGTATTGTCCCTAATTGTGATAATGGCGGCTGGATAGCTACGTAATGAGTATGTTGGTACTGTGTGATATTTCTATATGACTTAGTAATGACAAAGAAGTCTGCAGGATAGTAGATGGACTGTTAAGTGATTCGATTCCTGTTGTGGCTTGATGTGTAGTCTAAATTATGGGCACGTGAAGAATATTTTCGTATCTCCTAGTTGAGAAGTGAAGTACATTACATATGGCGATATGAATTCAGACTCAGGAAGACTAAATGGCTTATGATGGTGGAAGGTGTGCTGAAATACTAAACTGAGGCGAAGCAGGTCGGTTATTTCCTGCAGAGTGTTCTTAAGGGGTACGATTCTTATGTACATTGTTAGAAGATCTCATATGTAATTGAAGGGTACGTGTTGTAATTGGGAAATTTGAGTCACTTTAGAGAGTAGATTCAGCTTATGTGGGGATGAATGCGAGGTTTGTAGAGGATTTTAGTATCCGAGGATCTATGTTTTCATGAACTAGTAGATGATTTGAGTTTAATCTCACTATAATATTGTGGCATCATTAGAGTAGAAGTATTATGTGTTATTAAATGTGTCCTGATAGATGGCTTCGAGCCAAGTTGGGGAGGTTACTGTTGATTAGCTGATTGCACGGTTGTGTGCTATGTTGGTTCCTTTTCGAGGTATGCTGGCGGATCAGTTCGGGTTGCAAAATTTGAGCTGAGCATGGCACGAGTAAAGAAAAATTTTGTCGAAGGTTACATGGTGCGTCGTAGGTGTGAGAAAATAATAGTTTGTCTTGAGTTGTTGCTCATAAAAAATTCTTAGGGTGAAGAAAAAGAAGCTTTTTCGTTGTATCGGAATGAGATCATGTCCTGCAGGGTCAGAGTGCTAAGGAGGCACGGGTGGTTATGTCTGTTTGATCAGGTAAATTGCGTTTGAATAAGAGTGAATGGCTTGCGAGAATCATTCTAATGGGTTCAAGAGTCTGCGTACGTCAATTGAGAGTTCTAAAGTTGTATATGGGGTTAGGAACTGAGTTTCATTAGAAGATGTCAAGACTTGTGGTATTCTATATTAATTATGGTAATCTATGTATCCGCATCAGGAAAGTAAATGAAACAGAGTTACATTCACAAAGAGTTCTTCTAGGTAAGGTATTCTGGGATGTGGTGTTTCTGGAAATAATTGAGAGAGTAGTCAGCGGGTTGTGGCTCCTATCAGTGTGGTCTTATGCTTGGGTCTCATGCGGTAAGCCTGGCTTGAGGAATTAAGGTACTACGACAATGGGAATATCAAGTTGAAGACAAATCAGAATAAATTTAGATAAATGGAGTAGGTTGATAACTGACCGGATCGGCATGGTAAGGGTATGATTAATTCTTGGTGTGTATTCGAGGTAATGAGTTGGCACATGTAATTTTGCAGCAATGCTCTGGGGTTTTGACGACTTGCTTAGCATTATTTGGTTAGAAGGATTCAGTCATGGCAGTTTAGTTTGTGCAAATGAAATTGGGAGAGTTCTTGTTGATTGCTGCTGTGGAAAAAGAGGTGCATCTTCTCCGAATATGAGAGGCATGAGATGTGTAAGGATTTTCTTCTAGATGAGATCCATGGAAGCTCGTGATTAGATAAGTTTCAGTTCAGGTCAGAAAGGAAATTCATAAAGCACTTAGGCAGCGGGCAGCCTCAGATAATCAAGGAAAATGATACGGTTGTTTGAAAGTGATTCGACGAGAGTATATATTTCAGATAAATGGCAATGTGATTAAGTGATGGTACTTCGGTGGTGTTGTGGCACTTTCTTGTTAGATTGACTGGTGATATTCGGGTTATCTTGGTGGCTCAGATAGATTTTTGAGTATGTATCGAGAAATTATTGGATATCTAGCTGTGCCTTGTGTTCAAACGGCAAATTTGAGATCAGGTATGATGATGCGTGTGCTACATGGAGTTGGACAGATAGGAAAGATTGTTCTTCTTAATTGGGTTTTCGTGATAGATGTCAGCGCAGAGGTTTCTACCATTGATTCAGTTCCGGTATTGAAGGACTTTTCGGATGCATTTCTTATGGACGGGCATGTCATCGGGCGAGGTTGTGGATTTCGATCTTGATTTGGTGCCGAGCACTATATCCTGCGGCTCCGACAGGAGTTATAGTAGTGGAAGGAGAAACTTCATGCTTTCTTGGTAATGAGTTGGTTGGCAGGCCGATGTGGATACGTGTTTAGCTTGAGTTGGCTTAGTTGGCCCGAATTGTTTTGTTGAGGGATAGTTTGATTCGATCGTTATTGAGCTTGTTAGTGATCTAAGAAGAGCTACGGGTTGCTTCATGGTGCTGTGAAACATTATGATTTGTTAGTTATGGGCACATGAGGTGCGACTCTATTGGGGATTCATAGTAGAAGTCGAGTGGGAAGAGTAATTGGGAGTTGCTCGGCGAATGGAATATTGGTTATGTTCTATCGGGTTGCGTAGTATATGTTATTGTTTCACCGTGAGTGTAATGATTGGCTTTGGTTCCATACATCAAATTGTGCATGGTTGTCTATTTTGATCATAGTGACCTGAAGTATTTAATGTGTACCAGTGTTTGGATAGGATTGCACATTGTGGCTAGGCTACGTGGAGGTATGACTTTTTGGGGTAGACTCAGGTGTTCTATTTCTATGATGTGAGACGGGGTCTCATCCTTGTATTGGAATGGTACTAGTGAGTTTGAGGTACAACTCCTTCAGTTGAGTCATTTTCATGATTCAAGTATGTTCAAACCGTTTCTATTTGGTGCGCGTATTATGCAAGTTATGGCTTAGGACTGCATTGGGATGTCATATCACCAGAGTGGTATGTTGGATTCAAGGTGATTGTTGGGGTCACTAATGAGTATGAACGGATTTGATTTCAGGATAATATCGAGGTTCAGCGCGGAATCTGCTGTGGTATTAGTCAAAAGGGAAGCGGCTTCATGAATGGTTGATCTGAGAAATGGTTGCAGTTTATTGCGTGTTTCATTTATCGTTGTTAGTATATGAATGTGTTAGAATAAGACCTTAGTTGATAAGAGGTTTTCGACCAGTATTCGAGTGTTGTGGGCAACTGCTGTGAATATAAGTTATTGTTTCGAGTGTTTAGGTTATGTAGTATATCATATGATTGCACCTGAGGTTGCAGGTATCGGTTATTACAGCTGGTTCAGGCTTATTCGGAGTATAGATGTGAGGTTCTGATCTTGTGTATGATTTCAGAAAGTGCAATGGGGTTCTACGGTTTATGGTCTAGATGGATTGTGAGATTTCAGTTATGTTGTGTCATCGGAACTATGTGAGATAGGGTGACATGGGATCACCCTTGGTATATTATTGGCAAAGTCATTCAGCCATTTAGTTGCTTCTAGTACAACTCTGGGTATGCTCGAGGACGAGCGTTGGTTTAAGTTGGGAAGGATGTGACAACCCGACCCGTCGTTTCATGTGGTACTACTCTGTATTCCCCATTTTTAGCTTCTTTATGCTTCATTATCTATATCTTGTGTAATCTGGTTGATTTGCAATGGTTTTGATAAGAAATGAGACACTTATTGTCTTTTAAGAAGGCTTAAGTTGGAAAAGTCAACCGGATGTTGACATATGAGTTAGAGGGCTCGAATGGGATTTCCGGTAATTTGGTTAGCTTCAGGAAGTGATTTGTGACTTAGTAGTACGATCAGAATTGATTTTGGAGGCCCGGTGTAGAATTAGGCTTGAATTGGCGAAGTTAGTATTTTGGCGAATTCCGGTTGATGGGTGAGAATTTTATGCGAGGGTCAAAATGGAATTCCAATAGTTTCTGTAGTTTCGTTAGGTGATTTTGGATATGTGTGCAAATTTTTAGGTCATTCGGACATCGTTTGGGTTGGATTTTGATCGAAAGTGCATTTCAGAAGTTCTTGAAGAACTTAGGCTTTGATTTGGTGAACTTTGATGATTTTGATGTTAACGATTGTGTTTTGATGGTTCGAGCAGGTTTGAATAAGGTAATAGATCATGTTTGTGCTTTTCGTTGACGTCCCGGGGGCCTCGAGGTGAATTCGGGTGGTTAAACGGAGAGTTTGGAGTTTGTTGCATGGTCTGGTTTTGCTGGTTCTATCATTTCCGCAGATGCGGCATGCAGGTCGCAAAAGCAATTTTGGTATGGGCTGAGAAGGTCCATAGAAGCAGAACTTGGTCCGCATTAGCGGGTCAACAAGAGCGGAAATCTAACCGCAGAAGCGGTCCTGGGTGAACCACAAAAGCGGAATTTGAGTCGCAAAAGCGGGGAGCGGGCTTTTAAGTGTGAACCGCATAAGCAGATTTTTGGCCACAGAAGTGGTCCCGCATAAGCGAAAGCGGGACCGCAGAAGCGAAAAATCGTTGTGGCAGAAGGGTTTATATCATTAATTCATCCGCGAGCTTATGTCATTTTTCCTCCATTGTGGAGCGATTTTGAGGGCCTTGAGGCGATTTTGAAGAGGGATTCAAGGGAGAATGATTAGAGGTAAGTTCCTCAGTCTAATTATTCAAGTTTATGGCATATTTAACATGGAAATTGGTTGAAATTCATTAAAAAGGGCAAAGGTAGGGCTTGAATTTTTGATATTCCAAATTGAGATTTTAATAGGTCATTAGAGTTCTTGGTATGTATGGACTCGTGGCGAGACGAGGAATCCGGTAATGTAAGTTTTGTAATTTTTCAAGAAGCGGACCCAGGGCTCGGGTTTTGTTAGTTTCAGGATTTTTTCTACATTTCGATTGTTTTCGATTGGGTATTGTTCCCTTGGCATATTGTAATGTATTCACTCTAATTTTGGTAAGATTCGACGCGCGTAGAGGCCAATTTGAGGGTAAAAGGCGTTGCGAGAGAGGAATTTCACCGGTTAGAGGTGAGTAATGCTTGTAAATGATATCCTGAGGGTTTGAAACCCCGGATTTCACATCGTAATGCTATATTGAGGTGTGACATGCATTCTATGTCGAGTGCGGGGTCGTTTACAATTGGGGATCATTACTTGGTCCATCTCGAGTGATATTTCTACTATACTGGTGACAGATACTCATACTTTATTGATGATATATCGGCTTGTCACCGTGTTTTGGGCCTGGTACAAACTTGCAGAATCCTTCGAGGATTGATGTTACTGTTTTAGCATATTTGCATATCATTTGGTTTCAGTCCAAAGTTTTAAATATTGTTTTTGCAAACTCAGCCATATTTCTAAGTTTTGAAAACTCAAATGATATTTTAAATGTTATTTCTGGCTGAGCACTACTTTTTATAAATGCCCAAGGGGCTTATAATGTTTTCTGGACTGTGCATGGATCGGGTTGCGTGTCGCAGCAGTGACTTGAAACAGTGGTAATAATGACACTGTATGATGCGACTTGAAACAGTAGTAACAATGACACTGTATGATGTGACTTGAAATAGTGGTAATAATAACACTGTATGATGTGACTTGAAACAGTGGTAACAGTGACACTGTATGATGTGACTTGAAACAGTGGTAATAATGGCACTGTATGATATAAATTGGTCAGGTAACAATGGCTGACCGGTCAGGTAACAATTACTGACCAAGATATTGCGCTTGGGCTGTAGGAGCCCCTCCGGAGTCTGTACAGACCCCTAGTGAGCGCCATGAACGATAAATAAATATAGATGGCTCGGGCTGCACGCCGCAGTGGGTACTGGAATGTACCATCATATGCATTGCATTGCATTCATGCATTTGTTCATTTATTGTTGTTTGTGATATTTTTGGAGATATTTATTTGTTGTTCTGGTACTATCTGGAACTGCATGGTACGTTTGTTTAGGTAAGAATGGCTGACCAGGATTAAGAATATTGCCCGAGGGGCGGGTTTCTGTGCATAGTGACACTGATTGCTGAAATTACTTTTGCAACTGGTGAAAAGATCATTTTCAAAAGAGGTTTAAAACTGAGCCAAGATATTTCTAAATATTTTCACGGTTTTCACTGATTTTTCTGCGTTTAAAGGTTCTTCTCTGCTTCTATACGGCATGACGATATGTTTTACATGTTTTCTTATCGCTCAGTTGTTATTTACTTTTATTACTCACTGAGTTGGAGTAATCACTTTACTCCCTGCACCTCGTGTGCAGATACAGGTACTTGATCACCCAGTAGCGGGTTTTGAGTTGACTGAAGATTTGCAAGCATAGTTGAGCCAGGTGACCGCTAGCGTCTGCGGCACCAGATCTTCTCTCTTATTTTATGTTGTTCATGTTACTTTCAGAATTTGTTCCTATTTCTGGACCTGTAGTACTTTAGTGAACTTTGTAGTAGCTTATGACTAGTGACACCCCAATGTCGGGCTGTGACAGGATGGTTCCCTATTGTTATCGTTGTTTTCCGCACTTCGGTTTTGCTAATCATGTTTTAGATTTATAAATGTTAAATAACTGTCAAAAGGAAGCATTTGTTTTGTTGGCTGGCCTTGTCTTCACGAGAGGCGCCATCACGATCGGGTTTGGGATTTGGGTCTTGACAAGTTGGTATCAGAGCCTAGGTTACTAGGTCTCACGAGTCATGAGCAGGTTTGGTAGAGTCTCGCGGATCAGTACGGAGACGTCTGTATTTATCCTCGAAAGGCTGCAGAACCTTTAGGAAAACTTTACTTTCTTGGAATTCTTATCGTGCGTACTTGATTTAGCTTGAGGTATAACTCTTGAAATTCCTTCCACATGTATGTATGCGCACGTGAGCGCTCAGTAATATATGTGCCTTGATAGCTTGGGATTCCCCCATTGAGGGGGCGAGATGCAATCTCTGTGAGTTTGATGTTGGGCTAGTCTGGAGGACTTGAGGCCGGATCTTTGCTTATGGCTTGAGGTGCTGATTTTGTGAGATGGTATTATGAACTTATATGTTCAGTATTGTCCCTAATTGTAGGAATTGCGGCTGGATAGCTACGTAATAAGTATGTTGGTACTGTGTAATGTTTCTATATGACTGGGTAATAACGAAGAAGACTGCAGGATAGTAGATGGACTGTTAAGTGATTCGATTCCTATTGTGGCTTGATGTATAGTCCGAATTATGGGCACGTGAAGAATATTTTCGTATTTTCTAGTTGAGAAGTGAAGTACATTACGTGTGGCGATATGAGTTTAGACTCAAGAAGACTAAATGGCTGTGTTATGTGTATGATGGTGGAAGGTGTGCTGAAATACTAAACTGAGGCGAAGCAGGTCGGTTAACTCCTGTGGAGTGTTCTTAAGGGGTACGATTATTATGTATATTGTTAGAAGATCTTATGTGTAATTGAAGGGTACGTGTTGTAATTGGGAAATTTGGGTCACTTTAGAGAGTAGATTCATCTTATGTGGGGATGAAGGCGAGGTTTGTAGAGGATTTCAGTATCCGAAGATCTGTGTTTTCATGAACTAGTAAATGATTTGAGTTTAATCTCACTATAATATTGTGGCATCATTAGAGTAGAAGTATTATGGGTTATTAAATGTGTTCTGATAGATGGCTTCCAGCCAAGTTGGGGAGGTTGCTGTTGATTAGCTGATTGCACAGTTATGTGCTTTGTTGGTTCCTTTCCGAGGTATGCTGGCGGATCAATTGGGGTTGCAGAAATTTGAGCCGAGGATGGCACGAGTAAAGCAAAATTTTGACGAAGGTTACGTGGTGCTTCGTAGGTGTGAGAAAATAATAGTGTATCTTGAGCTGTTGTTGATAAAGAATGCTTAAGGTTAAGAGAACGAAGCTGTTTGGTTGTATTGGAATGAGATCATGTCCTGCGGGGTCAGAGTGCTAAGGAGGCACGGGTGGTTATGTTTGTTTGATCAAGTAAATTGCGATTGAATAAGAGTGAATGACTTGGGAGAATGGTTCTAATGGGTCCAAGAGTCTGCGTACGTCAATTGAGAGTTTTAAAGTTACATATGGGGTTCAAGACTTGTGGTATTCTATGTTAATTATGGTAATCTATGTATCCGCATCAGGAAAGTAAATGAAACAGAGTTAGACTCACAGAGAGTTCTTCTGGGTAAGGTATTCAGGGATGTGGTGTTTCTAGAAACAATTGAGAGATTAGTTAGCGGGTTGTGGCTCCTATCAGTGTGGTCTTATGCTTGGGTCTCGTGCGGTAAGACTGGATTGAAGAATTGAGGTACTACGGCAAGGGGAATATCAAGTTGAAGACGAATCAGAAGAAATTTAGATAAACGGAGTAGCTTGATAACTGACCAGATCGGCATGGTAAGGGTATGATTAATTCTTGGTGTGTATTCGAGGTAATGAGTTAGAACATGTAATTTTGCAGCAATGCTCTTGGGTTTTGATGACTTGCTTAGCGTGATTTGGTTAGAAGGATTCAGTCATGGCAGTTTAGTTTGTGCAAATGAAATTGGGAGAGTTCTTGTTGATTGCTGCTGTGGAAAAAGAGGTGCATCTTCTCCGAATATGAGAGGCATGAGATGTGTAAGGATTTTCTTCTAGATGAGATCCATGGAAGCTCGTGATTAGATAAGTTTCAGTTCAGGTCAGAAAGGAAATTCATAAAGCACTTAGGCAGCGGGCAGCCTCAGATAATCAAGGAAAATGATACGGTTGTTTGAAAGTGATCCGACGAGAGTATATATTTCAGATAAATGGCAATGTGATTAAGTGATGGTACTTCGGTGGTGTTGTGGCACTTTCTTGTTAGATTGACTGGTGATATTCGGGTTGGCTTGGTGGCTGAGGGAGATGTTTTATTATGTATCGTGGAATTATTGGATATCTAGCTATGGCATGTGTTCGAACGGCAAAATTGGGATCAGGTATGGTGATACGTGTGCTACATGGAGTTGGACAGCTAGGAATGATTGTTCTTCTTAATTGGGTTTTCGTGATGGATGTCAGCGCCGAGGTTTCTACTATTGATTCAGTTCCGGTGTTGAGGGAATTTTCGGATGCATTTCTTGTGGCCGAGCATGTCGTCGGGCGAGGTTGTGGATTTCGATCTTGATTTGGTGTCGGGCACCATATCGTGCGGCTCCGGCAGGAGTTATAGTAGTGGAAGGAGCAGCTTCAGTATTTCTTGGTAATGAGTTCATTGGCAGGCCGTTGTGGATACTTGTTTAGCTTGAGTTGCCTTAGTTGGCCCGAATTGTATTTTTGAGGGATAGGTTGATTCGATCGTTGTTGATCTTGTTAGTGATCTAAGGAGAGCAATGAGTTGCTTCCCGGTGTTGTGAAACATTATGATTTGTTAGTTATGGGCACATGTGTTGTGGTTCTATTGGGGATTCATAGTGGAAGTCGAGTGGGAAGAGTAATTGGGAGTTGCTCGGCGAATGGAATATTGGTTATGTTCTATCGGGTTGCATGGTATATGTTATTGTTTCACCGTGAGTGTAATGATTGGCTTTGGTTCCATACATCAAATTGTGTGTGGTTGTCGATTTTGATCATAGTTACATGAAGTATTTAATGTCTAGAAGTGTCTGGATAGGATTGCGCATTGTGGCTAGGCTACGTGGAGGTATGACTCTTCGGGGTAGATTCAGGTGTTCTATTTCTATGATGTGAGACAGGGTCTCATCCTTGTGTTGTAATGGTACTGGTGAGTTTGAGGTACAGCTCCTTCAGTTGAGTCATTTTCAAGATTCGGGTATATTCAAACCGTTTCTATTTGGTGCGCGTATTATGCAAGTTACGGCTTAGGCCTGCATTGGGATGTCATATCACCAAAGTGGCATGTTGGATTCAAGGTGATCGTTGGGGTCACTAATGAATACGAACGGATTTGATTTCAGGATAATATCAAGGTTCAGCGCGGAATCTGAAGTGGTATTAGTCAAAAGGGAAGTGGCTTCATGAATGGTTGATCTGAGAAATGGTTGCGGTTTATTGCGTGTTTCATTTATCGTTGTCAGTATATGAAAGTGTTAGAATAAGACCTTAGTTGATAAGAGGTTTTCGACCGGTATTCGGGTGTTGTGGGCAACTGCTGTGAATATACGTTATCGTTTTGAGTGTTTAGGTTATGTAGTATATCATATGATTGCACCTGAGGTTGCAGGTATGGGTTATTACAGTTGGTTTAGGCTTATTCTGAGTATAGATGTGAGGTTCTGATCATGTGTATGATTTCGAAAAATGCAATGGGGTTCTACGATTTATTGCCTAGATGGATTGTGAGATTTCAGTTATGTTGTGTCAACGGACCTATGCGAGATAGGGTGACATGGGATCACCCCGGGTATATGCTTGGTAAAGTCATTCAGCCATTGAGTTGCTTCTAGTACAACTCTCGGTACGCTCGAGGACGAGCGTTGGTTTAAGTTGGTAAGGATGTGAGGACCCGACCCGTCGTCTCATGTGTTACTGCTCCGTTTCCCCCATTTTCAGCTTCTATATGCTTCATTATCCGTATCTTGTGTAATCAGGTTGATTTGTAATGGTTTTAATAAGAAATGAGACACTTAGTCTCTTTTAAGAAGGCTTAAGTTGGAAAAGTCAACCGGATGTTGACTTATGAGTTAGAGGGCTCAGATGGAATTTCCGTAATTTGGTTAGCTTCGGGAAGTGATTTGTGACTTAGGAGTGGGATCGGAATTGATTTTGGAGGCCCGATGTAGAATTAGCCTTGAATTGGCGAAGTTTGTATTTTGGCGAATTCAGGTTGATGTGTGAGAATTTGATCCGAGGGTCGGAATGGAATTCTGATAGTTGATGTAGTTTCTTTAGGTGATTTTGGATATGTGTGCAAATTTTTAGGTCATTCAGACATCGTTTTGTTGGGTTTTTGATCGAAAGTGCATTTCGGAAGTTCTTGAAGAACTTAGGCTTTGATTTGGTGAAATTTGATGATTTTGATGTTAACGATAGTGTTTTGATGGTTCAAGCAAGTTTGAATAAGGTAATAGATCATGTTTGTGCTTTTGGTTGAGGTCCCAGGGCCTCGGGGTGAATTCGGGTGGTTAAACTGAGAGTTTGGAGTTTGTTGCATGGACTGGTTTTGCTGGTTCTGTCATTTCTTCATCTTCGGAAAAGGGACCGCATTGGCGGTTCCGCAGATGCGGCGTGCAAGTCACAGAAGAGATTTTGGTATGGGCTGAGAAGGTCCGCAGAAGCGGAACTTGGTCCGCATTAGCGGGTCAACAGGAGCGGAAATCTAACTGCAGAAGCGGTCCTGGGTGAACCGCAGAAGCGGAGTTCGAGTCGTAAAAGCGTAGAGGGGGCTTTTAAGTGTGAACCGCATAAGCGGATTTTTTGCCGCAGAAGCGGTCCCGCATAAGAAAAAGCGGGACCGCAAAAGCGAAAAATTGCTGTGGCAGAAGGGTTTATATCATTAATTCATCCGCGAGCTTATGTCATTTTTCCTCCATTG
>MU772440.1:0-38500 GCA_026770625.1 Nicotiana glauca
AAATAAATCCGAACACGCACTCGTCACCTCGCATGCAAGGAATACAATCAACAAAGAAGACTCAAATCCTAAGGAAAAGTCCCCCACATAAGGTTAGGCAAGATACTTACCTCGAACCGGCACAAAAATCACTATGAAATAGTGCCCTTGCCACGAGTATCCGACTCCGAGTGGCCCAAATCTATTCAACCCAGTTACATATTGTAAATAACATCGCAAGTAACCAATTCCACTATTAAAATTAATGCTAAGGCGCGAAAATAGGTAAAATAACCAAAATGCCCCTCCAGCCAACGTCTCGGAATTGAATAATATTTACATTTTTAGAACCCTCGTACTCTCACGAGTCTAACCATATAAAAATCTCCCAAATCGGAAATGCCCCCTCAAATCCTCACAATTAGGTCTAAGAAGTTTTACCCACTTTCCATTCAAAAATACGAAATTAGAGGGTGAAATTAAGAGGAGATTCATGGAATATGGTCTAAATCGAGTGGGAATTACTTACCCAAGTTGCCCAGATGAAAATCCCTTAAAAAATCACCAAAAACCGAGCTCTAGAAGTCAAATAGTTATAAAAATGGTGAACCCTCGAAATGGCTAATTTAATCTGTCTGTCCATGTATTTGGACATCGCGAACGCGTAAGGACTATCGCGTTCGCGGAGAGGAAAAATGAAGGGGGGTCCAGTTGTTCATCGCGAACGCATAAAGCGGTTCGCGAACGCGAAGGTAGGGGAATAATGCTTCGCGAACACGTCGCTCTAAAAGCGATCGCGTATAAGGAAAAATGGGCACCCTCCAGGTTACGCTACGCGAACGCGATAGCTTCTTCACGATCGCGAAGAAGGACTGCTGACCTGCAAATTTTCTGCAACATTTCCAAACCTCAAATTGCTCCGTTGAGCATCCGAAACACACCCGAGGCCCCCGAGGGCTCAACCAAACCTATAGACATATCCCATAACATCATTCAAACTTGTACCAATCCTTAAATCACCCAAAAGAACGCCGGAAACACGATTTAAACCAAGATCTAAGCCTATGAACTTCAATTTCTAACCAAACACACTTTCGATCAAAAACCTATCCAAACCTTGTCCGAATGACCTGAAATTTTGTATGCACATCCAAAATGACATGACGAAGCTATAGCAACTTCCGAAATTCCAAACCTACCCTCAGATCAAATTTTCACCTATCAACCGAAAATTGCCAAAATACTAGCTTTCGTTATTTCAAGCCTAAATGAGCTACGGACCTCCAAATAACATTCCGAACACGCTCCCAACCCCGAAATCACCAAAAGGAGCTAACGAAATCATCGGATTTCCATTTTGAGGTTGCCTTCACACTATTCCAATTACAGACCATTTTTCAACTCTTAAGCTCTCATTTAGGGACTAAGTGTCGCAAAACACTCTGAATCCTAATACCGAACGTCCCGGCAAACCAAAATAGTAGAAATGAACTTAGGGAAAGCATTTAATGGGGCATCGAGGTGTAAATTCTAAAAACAACCGGCCGGGTCGTTACAAAAAGTGGGAGATTTGGGACCCTCAAGTTCTAATGATGAGGTGATGCAGTAAAAATTGGAGGAAATGGAAGAAAGGATGCAACAAAGATTGTAGGAAAAGTTCAATGCACAAAAAGATGCCATGGAGCTACAAGTTGCAGTTAAAATCATTTCACAACTTAAGCATCTGAATCCAGATTTATGGCTTGATCCCAACATGCTAGGTTTCAATGCTCGTTCACCTGGAGAAGCTTCCTCTGCCCAACAAGCTGCTGTGCAACTAATAAATCGCCTATCTACAAGGAGTAATAATCAAGGTCAGTACGTCTATCTTTGTTTGTTTCTTCCTTTCTTCTTCTCCTCCTTTGTTTGTTTTTTCCTTTCTTCCTCTTTATCTTGGTTTTCTGTACAAAGCCATCTATTGATTGGCAAAAGCAACATCTATTGTGTGGCTGGCTGGTTTTCTTTTCTTTCTAAATCCTCATAGTAGACTCTCTAGATTGAAGGCTTCTATCAACTAGCTATAGTTGAGCTTCGGTTTACTCTTCTCTCATTTTCCTTTTGTTACATTGGTCCCGAGAAAGATTTATAAGGGCATTCTTCAAAAGGATGCAAAATTTGCCTTTTCTGTTAAATCATGGACGCAAATCTACACTGTAAAAACAGTGCTCTTCATGTTGTTGTTGACATACATCAGGCTTTATATGTGGCATATGATCTAGTATATTGTAAAAATTGTATAGCTATCTGAAGATAAATCAATAGAACATCACTTTTTAACTTAAGAAAAAAGCAAATAAAGTGATCCCGCAGTTGGCCTAGGGAAGATCTTCATAGCCTTCTGCTGTCTAGCGCAGCACACCAGGAACTCATGAGACTAATTGCAGGTAATTCCAGTCAATTGTAGATGTTGACACCAGAGGCCTGTGAGACTATTCCTTTATTTTTCTCCTGGTATTACCTATATTTTTCTGTAAGCTAGACTGCTGGACAGAGTTGAATGAAAAGACCGAATTGGAGGAAATTTTCACACGACTCTAGAGTGAATACTCACGCTGCTGGCCTGCAATCTCTTTCCTTTTACAGAAACACATGTAGAGGTTTTAAAGATATCAAGATCAAGTTGTAACTGTTGTGTGATTTTCCAGATTTATAAATAAACTATTAATACGTTCATCCTTCCGCACAATCAAAATTAGTGTTCATACACCTATTTCTGCTCTCAGCAATGAAATTTCGCTCCCAAAATTGACCATCTTCTTTATTGAAGATGCGTAAATTAACTGGTACATAAAACTATACACAAAATGCAGGTTATTTAATATGACAACATGACTATCCCAGGAATGTACTCTATGACTATTGGGTACCAAAAAGTTGCATAACTAGGAGAGATGCACCTACAGCTACACCTATCACAAGTTTATCTGCTGAACTTGTATTTTGTTTACCATTAGCCATTCTGAAAAATTGGGCTAGTACCTAAAAAGACTATAGTTACAGCTCAAATAAAAAAGCACTAAAAGTGCTGCTGAGAAAGCATTGACAACAAGTAAAGAGCTTTGGGTATTTGAAGAATTGGATTGAACACAATTGACCTCAAAATCACTAACTTTATTCCTTAATCTAAATCTGAAGTAGTTCAATGAAGACTTTGTGCTTTATGCATTGTTTATGGACCTAGCTGCTGTCTAGCCGCATCAAATATTCTAGTACATTTAAAAACTTTGTGCTTTATGCATTGTTTATGGACCATACCCATTCTTATAATGATAAACCAACTCATGAAGGATAATGACTTTATTTATCCTCTTTTGTAGGTGGAGCAATTGAACAAAGGGAAGATGGAGATTGTGAAGATCTAGACCTTACTTAAGAACTTTGAATTGTTGTCCATGTTCTAGGAATCTTTTGTTATCAACATTTGAACTAACTCTTGAAGTGTTGATGTAAAACTTATATTATGTGATTATTGCGTTAAAATATTTTGGTTTTATGGAGTAAGTGTCGATGTAAAACTTAGGTGATTGGGTTAAATATTTTGATTTTATGGAGATAATATAGATTATGAAGTGTTTTATCAATGTAATGTTATATAAATTTCAGGTTGTTACAAATTTTATATATTTAAATATCCATTTACTACCAAGGATCTAATAGCCTAATAGAACCGTTCCAATAGGTCTTACAAACCGTTCCAATAGGTATGGCAAATCGCTCCAAGATAGTCTACGAGAACCGTTCCAGTAGGTATTCAAAACCGTTACATTAGGTCTTACAAATCGTTCTAAAATATGCAACAAACTGACACAATAGGTAGTTAAAACCGTTGCAAAAGAAATAAAACCCTTACAGTAGTGTAATGAAACCGTTATAATATTTGTAAATAAACGTTGCAATAGCTTACATAACCGTTGCAACATATTATATGGCGACTGCCAACTGTTGCTATAGACTATATGGCAACGGTTCTTAACCGTTACAACTGGAAAGCAATACTCGTTGTTTCAGGCAGCGGAACAACCGTTGCGATAGATATACCTTAATCGATGGTTTAGGAAACCGTTAAAAGAACCGTTACTTTAGATCTACTGGCACGACAGCGTAGGTAACGATTGCTAAACCGTTCCAATATCTTTATGGCAACGGTTTCCTCTCTGTTGCAACGATTTTAGGGCTATTGCAATAGGCTTATTTTCCAGTAGTGGATTGAAGAAAGAGGTTTGTATTATTATTATTATTTTTGACTCATAGGAACAAAAATCATCGAATTTCGAGTTCGTATGATGGAGTTAGAGCATTTTTAGTGAAATTAAAAGCTACTGAAATTTATGGGCAGTTGCTGTATTTTTTGCAGGTGCGTGAACAGTAACCGCAGGTGTGAAAATGTTGGACAGTGTATAAATCAAGCAGTCCGAGATTCTTACTCATTTTTGGAGCTATATAGTTCGGATTAAAGCAATTTTGAGGTAACTTTTACCATATGGATTGGAGGTAAGTGTTCTATATCCAAAAGTGATTATAATTAATGATTCTATGGTTATTTTCATCAAGTATTAGTGAATCAAATGAAAGAAATTGGAGAAAAATTTTAAACTTTTCCAAAACAAAAATTCTAGAATTGGAGGTCGATTCTTTATCGGAATTTGATAAAATTGGTATGGTTGAACTCGTATCGAAATGGGTTGTCAGATTTTCTAAGGGAATCCTGGCATGTGGGTCCGAGGGTAATTTTGTCAACTTTTCGAGTGGAGTTAGGAATTATCTAAATTGAATTGTTGTGAATATTAGAGCGTATATTTATGGATTTTCTCATTTCTTGGCTAGTTTTGGAGCGTCTCGCACTGATTTGAGTCGTCGGAAGGGCTTGGAAGCTGGTTATGGAACCTTTGAACGAGGTGAGACACCTTTCTAATGTTGTAAGGGAATTCTCTCCATAGGTGAATTAATTGGATTTGTGCTCCTATGAGGTGACAAGAGTCCGTACGTAGCTACTATTATGTTTAAGTCCGGGTAGTCTAGGACCAAAAAGTATGCTATACATGGAATATTTGTAATATTATTGATCGTTTGAATTACTTAAATCACATCTAATTAGTAAATTAATTTGTAAAAAGATTAAACTTCATTTTCTTGAATTGTTAAAAGAGAATTGGTTTTTCTTTGGATAATTGTTCCCTGATGAATTCTTGATTGACTGATTGTTATGTTTATTTATATTTGACCGCGTCGCATGTATAATTCGGGAGCGGGGTAATAGATGCATCTATGGTTCACTCCATTCGGTCCTCTAGCAGTGTACAATTTAAATATTATTGGATCGGGATTTACATCCTCGACATGATTTGCACATGCTTGCGTTGCTTGCCTTGGGATTTATAGATGTTGATATTTGCTCTCCCTGACTTGAGAATAAATGTATATATGATGAAAAGGAATTTGGAATTTCCTATAAAAGAAATAATTGTTTACTTTCTTCATTCTATTATATTACAATCTTGTTATAAAAATCCTCGATTTTTTATATTATGGACATATCATTATTGGACCACTAGCAAGTGTTGAAGTGAACCTCTTGTCTCTACTTCTTTGAGATTATACGGGATACTTACTGGGTACACGTTGTTTTCGTACTCATGCTGCACTTGCTGTGCATTTTTGTTGCACATGCACATGTATTCCTAGTGGCCTACTGGGCGTAGTAGCATGGATGATATGAGGACTAGGTGAGATGCATTTCTCGAGGTGACCCATAGCCTGCATAGTCTCTTTCAGTTTATTATATTTAATTTCTATCCAACTTGTATTCTGGACAATTATTGTACTTTATTCGATTCCTTAGTAATTGCTCATGCACTTGTGATACCGAGTTCTGGGATGTTTATGGGAGTAGTCAGTATTTTGAAATTGTTAAAGACATCATTATTTATTTAGTGGAATTTATTCTTCATTGTTTAAATGTATAAAATAAGTGAATTTAGAAATATCTAAAACGAGAAATTACTAGTTATTTAGTGTTGGCTTGCCTGACAATAGTGTCCAGTGCCATCACGACCCTTAGTGGATTTTGGGTCGTGATAACATGGTATCAGAGCACTAGGTTCACTTAGGTCTCACGGGTTATGAGCAAGTCTAGTATAGTCTTGAGGATCGGTACGGAGACGTCTGTATTTATCTTCGAGAGGCTACAAGGCTGTTAGGAGCACTTACTTTCTAGATTCCTTGTCGTGTTGTTTGATTCCTTTGAGGCTTATGCCTTTGTTTATTTCCTACTCAATCTTATGTGACGTGAAACGCTTGCTATATCAATCGAGAATTGAGAAATTGTAATGGTACTATAGATATGGTGCGGGATATTCCTCCCTATGTATTTGATTAGGCTATTATCATCACCTTGCGAAAGGTCGTTTTGTCATTTCTGATCAGTATCAATATTACCTAAGGTTTTGAGATTTGGTATTAATTGTTATGACAATTCATGCGTTGCTATCGCATAGTATTGGTGTAATGGTAGGATGCTTGTCTATGCGTCAAAGCAGTGAATGACTCGGAAGGATGTTTACTCAGTGCATGATTTAAAGACTCGATATATTATTCCCGGTGAGGGAAAAACAATCGGGCTAAGAATGTTCAGATTTGGGTTGATGGAGTAACAAGGCTTGGTATGTGTGAGCATGGTGGAATTTTCATCTGTGATGAGATGACGTTATCCTGGTTGAATGTACTAAGCTCGCCTGTGCTAAGCTCTTCTACGATTCTCCCTTAGGGCAGGATATTGTAAGATAGTATTGGAAAAGCGGCTGTTGCTCCCAAATACACACGCAAGTATACGTGGTCGACAATTAATATAATGAAAAGTTGAGTGTCGAACCCACAAAGACTTGTATACACTACTCATTTATCACTAAAATTATTATTCAATCCAGCTAAAATCAAATTCCGAAAATGATTATACTATACTACGATTCTAAATAATAACTAAATTATCAAGTAACGATTTGATTGTTATGTATTCAGTAGAGACAACTATTCCAAGGTTGTGATCGATTCACCATTCGTATTGTGTTTTAATTAACTCGCCCCTTCATATAATTCACTCATGGTTACTAATTAATCGATAAATGCTCTCATAGCCTTCTCCCGAAGTACTACTCACCTGTTCTTCATAGATTAACGCCTATATTCCTATGAAATCAATCTATTAAGAACGCACTAAGATAACAATATTTAATTAAGCACGGTGACTAGGTATATTCCTATCCTAACCACAAATCCGCTCCCTCTAAGGGTTAAGATCATGCTTTTTTCAATTCTTCTCTAATCTAAACATGACTTTCCTAAGCATAGCATAAATAGTAAATAGAACCTAACTGCTGGCCAAAACATTAAGCAACTAAACATAGAATATAAGAAAAAACCATATATTGGTGAATTATAATCAAGGTCAAGCTAATATCAAACAATAATATTCATGGCTAAATCACAACCCCAGAACAATGGGTGTGTCATGACCCGAATTTCCCACCCTCGGGAGTCGTGATGGCGCCTACTAATGAGAGTTAGACAAGCCAATTTTAATTACCTTTCCATAAATGATCTAACCCATTTTAACAATTAACGGCAAAACATAAAAGCAGCAAAATTCAATAATAAGCGAAAGTCTTAGCATTATATAAAACTGAACAGAAATGCGGAAAGTTTAACAAAATTCTCTACCCAAGACTGGTGTAACTGTACTCACGGACTGCTAACAATACTAAATACAACGTCTGAAAGAAACACAAATTGTTTGTCTCGACACAATGAGATAATTGACTAAAAGAGAAGATAAGGGAGACGTCGGGCCTGCGTACGCCTGCAAGGCTACCTCGGGTCTCGCTGGACTGAAGGCCTGCTCCCACACTAATACTGCTACTGCTGTCCGAAACCTGGATCTGTGCAAAATAGCACAGAGTGTAGTATCAGCACAACCGACCCCATGTGCTGGTGTCTAGCCTAACCCTGGCAAAGTAGTGACGGGGCCAGACTGGACCACCACATAAACCTGTGCAATTATATATATATATATATATATATATATATATATATATATATATATATATATATATATACGGACTCAAAATACAAGACAAATAAACAATATGGGAGGGGAAGCATGATGTGGGGAGAAAAAAGTTTCAAGTATAAATTGACTGATACGAAGGAAAAGGACAACTCATAAAACAGTAAGAAACAGACATCAACAAGTGCACGGCATCACCCTTCGTGCTTTTACTCTCATCCTCCCCAAGCAATAGTATATCAAACATGCACGACATCACCCTTCCTGCTTTTACTCTCATAACTCACCTGTAATTAATAGAATCGGCACGTAATGACACATCGTGCTGCACGACATCACCCTTCATGCTTTACTCTCTTTTCCTCACCATAAACAAACAATGCACGACATCACCCTTCGTGCTTTACACTCTTTCCTCACAAGAAACAAAAAATGCATGACATCACCCTTCGTGCTTTAACTGTCTTCCTTACCCAAATCAACAATCACAAACAAGGGCAAGGGAAACAATAAAACAATAATGGAAATCCCGGCAAGGAATACAAGAAAATAATTAAAAACCTAGCAAGGGCACAACATCAATAATCAACTACTTCCCAGCAAGGGAATAAATCATTAACTCTTTCTCTTTCTTTCACTTTCATCTCATAGTTCACATTACCACTTGACCCAATGCTCCAAGGATTTACTTATCTCATATACCTTCACAATTTGCATTTTAACTCGAGCTAACGCTCCACTAAGTTTAAGGATCACAATTTCCTTTCAGAAGATCATTACAACATATAGAAGTTATCAAATAAGCATGGAAAATATAACAATAATCCCAACTATTTGCAAAATAAAGACTCACGGTCATGCTAGACACCAATGTATAGATACTCGTCACCATGACTATACATCGTACTCGACAATTAGCAAGTATCAAATAAGCCTCAACTCCTATTCCCTCAAGCTAGGGTTAAACCAAATACTTACCTCAACTTCCACGACCAAATTAATCCACAACAACCGCTTTCCCTCTCGAATTCGGCTCCAACTCAATCGAATCTATACAATAATGACTTCATAATATCAATATATGCTAAACAAATCAAACCCAATGTCTAATTATAGATTTTCAAGCTTTCTTCCCAAATTTCAAAAATTGTACCCGGGCCGGCTTGGTCAAAATACGAGGTCCTGACCAAATTCATATCACTCATTCCTCCACGAGCCCGAATATGTAATTTGTTTTCAAATTCGACCCCAAAACGAGGTCTAAAAAATGAAAAAGCAAAAAGCCTTAACTCTACCCATTTTCTCCAATTTCTACCCTAAATTATATGATTCAAGCTTAGGAATTCAATGGATATTGATGAGAAATGAAGGAAACTAGTTAAGATTTACTAACCCACAAAGTCTTGGTGAAAGGCGCTTCAATGGACGCTTGGGAACCTTGGAGAAGAAGAATTTGGGTGTTCTTATGAAAGAATCCGCGACTACACTGTTATGGAATTGAATTATAACTGGGCAAAAATTGCTCTATGCAATCACGAGAAAGGGGTTGCGATCGCATAGGCTAAAGGGAAGTTGACCATTGCGATCGCATGAGGGGTATTGCGAATGCATAGAAGTAAACGAGGCTGAAATTCCTAGGTTTGGTTTAATGTTGTTGTTGTTGGTTTAATGCTTTGCGACCGCGGGAAAAATAATGCATTCGCACTGAAGGAACTGGGCTAAGCTATGCGATCACAGACGAGACTATGCAATCGCATAGAACAAATGCGGGCACCTAGAGGTTTATTCTATGCGATCACAGAGCTACCTATGCGATCGCATAGAACTTAATACCAGAACATCAGAACTGAAACTTCTGCAATTTTTCTAAGTTTGAAACCACCCCGAAACACCTCCGAAACACTCCCGAGCCCTCGGGGCTCCTAACCAAACACATACACCAACTCAACAACATCTTACAAACTTAACCGTGCCATCAAATAGAAAAAATAACATAAAAAATAACGAATCAAACCTCAAAATCACTAGTTTTTCCTCAGCTTCATTAAGTTTCAAATTTAGAGTTTTAAGTCCGAAACACGACAAACGACGTCCGATTTCAACCAAACTTCACAAAAATATCTTAAACCACATATAAGACCTGTATCGGGCGCCGGAACCAAAACACGGGCCCGATACCAATACGTTCTAATCAATTTTCATTTCAATTTTCTTAATAAATTTCAACAAAATAATTTCATGCAAAAATTTATTTCTCGAGCTTGGAACCTCGAAATTCAATTCCAGGCATACGGCCAAGTGCCATATTTTTCTACGGACCCTCTGGGACTGTCCAATATCGGGTCCAGGTCCGTTTGCCCAAAAAGTTGACCGAAGTCAAATTTAATCAGTTCAATATCAAAATTTAACATTTTTCTCACAAAAATCATATTTAAGCTTTTCGGCTACGCGCCCAAACTGCGCACGCAAATTGAGGTAGCCTCAAATAGGATTTTCAAGGCCTCGGAAGCACGAAATAAATAGGAAAATAGGTGATGACCCTTTGGGTCACATTCTGCACCTCTAAAGCAACCGTTCGTCCTCGAACGGACAAAAGAAAGAAGTACATGAGTCGGGGAAAAGATGAGGATAACGACTCCGCATATCAGACTCGAACTCCCAGGTCGATGCCTTAGGAGGCTGACCTCTCCACTGAACACAAACGGAAGGAAAACTCTTGGACCTCAACTGAAGAACCTGTCGGTCCAGAATAGCTACCGGTTCCTCCTCATAAGACAAGTCCTTGTCCAACTGGACAGTGCTGAAATCTAACACGTGAGCTAGATCGCTGTGATACCTCCGAAGCATGGATACATGAAAAACTGGATGCACGTCTGATAAGCTTGGCAGCAATGCAAGTCTAGAAGCCACCTCTCTCACTTGATCAAGAATCTCAAATGGACCAATGAACCTAGGGCTAAGCTTACCCTTCTTCCCAAATCTCATTATGCCCTTCATAAGCAACACCCGCTCACCAACCATGAAAGCTACATTTCGCACCTTACGATCTGCTCAGCTTTTTTGCCTAGACTGAGCTGAACGAAGACTATCCTGAATGATCTTGACCTTGTCCAACGCCTCCTTAACCAAATCCATACCTAGCAACCGAGCCTCTCCGGGCTAAAACCATCCAACCAGAGACCGATATCGCATACCATATAAAGCCTCATAAGGGGCCATCTGGATGCTCGACTGGTAGTTGTTATTGTAGGCAAACTCCGCTAAAATCAAGAACTGATCCCACGAACCTCCAAAATCAATAACACAAGCTCGGAGCATATCCTATAAAATCTAAATAGTCCACTCGAACTAACCGTCGGTCTGCGGATGAAATGCTGTGCTCAAATCTACCCGTATGCCCAACTCTTGCTGAACTGCTTTCCAGAAGCATATGGTAAACTGCGTACCCCGATGCAAAATAATAGACATGGGCACACCATGAAGGCTAACAATCTCTCTAATATAGATCTCAACAAACTCTCAGAAGAATAGGAGACTGCCACAGGAATGAAATGCGCTGACTTGGTCAGCCTATCAACAATAACCTATATCGTATCAAACTTCTTCCGAGTCAATGGAAGCCAAGTAACAAAATCGATTGTAATCTGCTCCCACTTCCACTCGGGAAGCTCAATCCTCTGAAGTACACCACCAGGCCTCTGATGCTCGTACTTAACTTGCTGACAATTCAAACAACGAGGCACATATGCTAAGATATCCTTCTTTATCATATGCCACTAATAATGTTGCCGCAAGCCTTGATACATCTTCGCGGTGCCCGAGTGAATAGAGTGCCTGGAGCTATGGGCCTCCTCCAAAATCAACTCTCGAAGCCCATTCACATTGGGCACACAAACTCGCCCCTGCAATCTCAAAACTCCATCCGTATCTAAGGTAACCTGCTTGGCACCTCCTCACTACACCGTGTCCCAAAGGATACACAAATGGGGATCATCAAACTGTCGGTCACGGATACGCTCCAATAATGAAGAATGAGCGATCGTGCAAGCTAACACACGACTGGGCTCAAAAACATCCAGTCTCACGAACTGATTGGCTAGAGCCTGAACATCCAAAGCAAGTGGCCACTGATTTATCGGAATATAAGTAAGACAGCCCATGCTGGCTGACTTCCTACTCAAAGCATCGACCACTACATTGGTGTTTCCCGAATGATAAAGAATGGTGACATCATAATCCTTCAACAACTCCAACCACCTCCTCTGTTTCAAATTCATCTCCTTTTGCTTGAACAAGTAATGAAGACTCTTGTGATCAGTGAACACCTCACACGTCATGCCATACAATTAATGTCTCCAGATCTTCAATGCATGAACAATGGCTGCCAACTCTAGATCATTCACTAGATAGTTCTTCTCATAAATCTTCAACTGTCTCGAAGCGTATGCAATGACCTTGCTATCCTTCATCAACACTGCTCCATGCCCAATACGGGAAGCATCAAAATAAATTGTATAGGGCCCTAAACCTGTGGGCAAAACCAACACCGGTGCCGTAGTTAGAGCTGTCTTGAGCTTCTAAAAGCTCGACTCACACTCATCCGACCACCTGAACGGGGCACCCTTCTGGGTCAAATCAGGCCATCGAGGCTGCAATAGATGAAAATCCCTCCACGAACAGTCTGTAGTAGCCTACCAACCCCAAGAAACTCTGAATCTATATAGCTGATGCTGGTCTAGGCCAGTTCTTGACTGCCTCTATCTTCTTTGGGTCCACCTGAATACCCTCAGCTGATGCAACATCACCCAGAAATGCAAATGAACCCAACCATCATTCACATTTCGAGAACTTAGCATATAGCTGACTATCCCTCAAAGTTTGAAGAGCACTCTAAGGTGCTGCTCGTGCTCCTCCTGGCTGACCACTATCACGAATGAATCCAAATAAGTCTTGGACATTCGGTTCATCAAGTCCATGAAAGTTGCTGGGGCATTTGTCAACCCAAATGGCATAACCAAGAACTCATAATGCCCATACCGAGTGCGGAAAGCTATCTTAAGGACATCAGATGCCCTAATACTTAATTGATGGTACCCGGATCGCAAATTAATCTTGGAGAATACCCTGGCACCATGAAGCTGGTCGAACAAATCATCAATCCTCGGCAATGGATACTTATTCTTGGCCGTTACCTTGTTCAATTGCCGGTAATCAATACACATCCTCATTGACCCATCCTTTTTCTTGACAAATAATATCGGAGCACCCCAATAAGACATACTGGGTCTAATGAAACCCTTCTCAAGCAAATACTGCAACTGCTATTTTAACTCCTTCAACTCCGACGGGGCCATACGATATGGCGGAATAGAAATGGGCTGAGTGCGCAGAATCAGATCAATGCAGAAATTAATATCCCTCTCGGGTGGCATGCCCGGCATGTCTAAAGGAAAAACATCAGGGAACTTACAAACAATAGGCACAAAATTGATAAAGGGAATCTCAACACTGAAATCCCGAACATAAGCTAAATAAGCCAAACACCCCTTCTCGACCATACGCCCAGCCTTCACATATGATATAACACTGCAGGTAGAATGACCTGGAGTCCCTCTCTACTCTAAGTGAGGCATACCCGGTAAAGCTAAAGTCATAGTCTTGGCATGGCAGTCCAAGATAACGCGATAGGGCAATAACCAGTCCATCCCTAATATAATATCAAAGTTGAAAATATCTAAAAGCAACAGATCTACACGTCTCTCCAGACCACCAATCACCACAACACAAGAGCAATGGACTCGATCGACCACGATGGAATTACCCACCGGCGTAGACATATAAACAAGAATACCTAATACATCACTAGGCGTGATCAAATACGGGGCAAAATAGGATGACACATATGAATACGTAGACCCGAATCAAACAACACCGAAGCATCTCTATCACAAACCAGAACCATACCTGTAATAACCACATTTGAAGCCTCTACCTCGGGCCTAGCCTGAAGAGTATAACATCGGGTCTGGGCCCTATCACTCTAATTTGGCCTCCACCTCTGGTGATTTGAGCTCCATCTCTATGACCTCTACCTCCCCCTTCTGGAACCTCTACCCCCACCTCTAGCTGGTTGGGTGGGCTGTGGAGCAGCTGGTTCCTGAACCATAGAACGAGAACCCTGGTGTTGAGAACTGCTCGATGCTCGATTGAAAAATCTGGCAATATGACCCATGTCACCACAAGTGTAACAAGCCCTCGGCTGCTGAGTCTGCTAGCTCTGTCAACCTAAATGACAACTACGAAAACTCTAAAGCGGCACGAACTGATAGGAGCTGGCGGTGCACTGAATAGCTGCTAATCAAAATAATGCCCACGGAAACTACGATCAACTGGGGCCCCCTTAGAAACCCGGAGGGCTGACTGGAAAGGCCTAGAAGGCTGACCCCTATCATAAGAATCCTTGCCTCTAGATGAGGCACCACTGAATCGGCCTGACTGACGGGGTCTCTTGTCTGCTCTATGACCACCCCCTTGTAGCAATAGCATCAGGATCCTCCGGGCCACATTGGCCGCCTCCTGAAATGTAATATCACTCCCAGCCTCTCTGGCCATCTGGAGACGAATAGGCTAGATGAGTCCATTAATAAATCGTCTCACCTCTCCCTCTCAGTAGGGAGTATGACAGCAGCATGGCGAGCCAACTCAGCAAACCTGGTCTCGTACTGGGTGACTGACATAGATCCTTGACGGAGACGCTCAAAATGCATCCGATAGGCCTCACACTGTGTGACAGGGAGAAACTTCTGCTCCCAGGTTAAGGCTGGAGACCCTGCTAGTCTAGCTAAACAGAAATCCCTCCACCAAGTCTTGGCGGATCCAGATAAGCAAAATGCAGTGAGATCAACTCCATTGGACTCAACAATACCCATGTTCCGAAGAACCTCATGGCGGCTATCCAAATAATCCTGAGGATCCTCGGTGGGTGCACCACTGAAAGTAGTAGTAAAGATCTTGGTGAACAATTCCAATCTCCATAAAGCATCGGCAGATGTGGCTGCCCCATCACCTGCCTGGGCTACAACACCCGACTGAGCTGCTCCAACTGGCTGAACTACTGGAGCCTGAACCTGAGGAGCTACTTGCTCTGGAGTATGAGTAGCAGGAGTTTGGGCCCCTCCTCCATCCTGAGAGACTACTGGTGCTACAGGAAGCAAACCCGCTTGGGTAACACTCTCCATGAGGCCCACCAATCGGACCAAAGCGTCCTGAAGAACTAGGGTGGCAATAAACCCCTCTGGGACCTGAGCTAGGCCCATCGGAACTGTTAGGGCTGGGGTCGAAACCTCCTCGTCAAAGTCGACCAGAGGCTCCACCACTAGTGTTGTTGCTCGGGGCTGAGCTTTGCCCTACCTTGGTCTCTAGCAGAGCCTCATCCTCTGCCCCTAGCGGGAGCTGCTTTGGGCTCAAACTGCTGATCAGAAGATGAAGAAGCATGTGTTCTCGCCATCTACGAAAGAACATGGTAGAAATTCAATTAGCATTGAGAAACCAAACCGCACGACAAGAAAGAACAAATGTGAAGCTTTTCCTAACTCGGTAGCCTCTAAGGGATAAATACAAACGTCTGTGTACTAATCCCTCAGACTATACTAAGCTTGTCTGCGAGTTGTGAAACCTATGTAACCTAAGCCTCTGATACCAATTTGTTACGATCCGAATTTTCCACCCTTGTGAGTCGTGATGGCGCCTACTAATGAGAGCTAGAGAAGCTAATATTAATTACCTTTCCATTAATGATCTAACCTATCTTAATAATTAACAGCAAAACATAAAGTAACAGAATTCAATAATAAACGAAAGTCTTAGCATTATATAAAACTGAATAGAAATGCGGAAAGTTTAACAAAATTCTCTACCCAAGACTGGTGTCACTGTACTCAGGAACTGTTAAGAATACTAAATACAACGCTTGAAAGAAACACAAACTGTTTGTCTCGACACAATGAGATAACATACTAAAAGAGAAGACAAGGGAGATGCGGGGCCTGCGGACGCCTGTAAGGCTACCTCGGGTCTCGTTGGATTGAAGGCCTGCTCCCACACTAATACTACTACTGCTACTATCTGAAACCTGGATCTGTGCAAAATAGCACAGTGTATTATCAGCACAACCGACCCCATGTGCTGGTGTCTAGCCTAACCCCGGTGAAGTAGTGATAGGGCTAGATTGGTCCACATACAAACCTGTGCAAATTATATATATATATATATATATATATACACACACACAACGGAACTGAAATACAAGACAAGTAAATAATATGGGAGGGGAAACATACTGTGGGGAGATAACAGTTTCAAGTATAAATTGACTGATAGAAAGGAAAAGCACAACTCATACAAAAATAAGAAATAGAGATCAACAGGTGAATGACATCACCCTCCGTACTTTTACTCTCATCCTCACCAAGCAATAGTATATCAAACGTGCATGGCATCACCCTTCGTGCTTTTACTCTCATTCCTCACCTATAAGCAATAGAATCGGCACGGAATGACATATTGTGCAGCAAGGCATCACCCTTCATGCTTTGCTCTTTTTTCCTCACAATAAACAAACAATGCACGACATTACCCTTCGTGCTTTACACTCTTTTCTCATAAGAAGCAAACAATGCACGGCATTAGCTTTCGTGCTTTAACACTCTTCCTCACCCAAATCAACAATCACAAACAAGGGAAAGGGAAATAATAAAATGATAATGGAAATCCCGTCAAGGGAATATAAGAAAACAATTAAAAACCCGGCAAGGGAACAACATCAATAATCAACTACGTCCCGGCAAGGGAATAAATCATTAACTCTTTCTGTTTCTTTCACTTTCATCTCATAGTTCACATTACCACATGACACAATGCTCTAAGGATTTACTTATCTCATATACAGTCACAATTTGCATTTTAACTCGAACCAACGCTCCACAAAATTTAAGGATCACAATTTCCTTTCACAAGATCATTACAACATATAGAAGTTATCAAATAAGCATGGAAAATATAACAATAATCCCAACTATTTGCAAAATAAGGACTCACGGTCATGCTAGACACCAATGTATAGATACTCATCACCATTCCTATACATCGTACTCGACAATTAGCAAGTATCAAATAAGACTCAAATCCTATTCCCTCAAGGTAGGGTTAAACCAAACACTTACCTCAACTTCCACAGCCAAATAAATCCACAACAACCGCTTTCCCTCTCGAATTCGGCTCAAACTCAATCAAATCTATACAATAAAGACTTCATAATTTCAATATATGCTAAACAAGTCAAACCCAATGTCTAATTATAGATTTCAAGCTTTCTTTCCAAAATTTCAAAAATTGCACCCAGGCATGCTTGGTTGAAACACGAGGTTTGGACCAAATTCATATCACCCATTCCCCCACGAGCCTGAAGATGTAATTTGTTTTCAAATTCGACCCTAAAACGAGGTCTAAATAAATAAAAAGCATAAAGCCCTAACTCTACCCATTTTTCCCAATTTCTACCCTAAATTACATGATTCAAGCTTAGTAATTCAATGGATATTGATAAGAAATGAAGCAAACTTGTTAAGATTTACTAACCTACAAAGTGTTGGTGAAAGGGGCTTCAATAGACGCTTGGGAACCTTGGGAAGAAGAATTTCGGGTGTTTTTATGAAAGAATCCGCGACTACACTGTTCTGGAATTTAATTATAACTGGGCAAAAGTTGCTCTATGCGATCGGGGGAAAGGGTTTGCGATCACATAGGGTAAAGGGAGTTGACCATTGCAATCGCATGAGTGGTATTGCGAACGCATAGAAGAAAACGAGGCTAAAATTCCCAGGTTTGGTTTAATGTTTTGCGACCGCGGGAGAAAGGATGTGTTCGCACTGAAGGAACTGGGCTAAGCTATGTGATCACGGGTGAGTCTATGCGATCGCATAGAACAAATGCGGGCACCTGGAGGTTTATTTTACGCGATCGCGGAGCTACCTGTGCGATCACATAGAAATGATTACTAGAACATCATAACTGAAACTTCTGCAATTTTTTGTAAGTTTGAAACCACCTCAAAACACCACTGAAACACTCCCGAACCCTCGGGGCTCCTAACCAAATAGATACACCAACTCAACAACTTCTTACGAACTTAATTGTGCAATCAAATCTCCAAAATAACATAAAAAATAACGAATCAAACCTCAAAATCACGAGTTTTTCCTCAACTTCATTAACTTTAAAATTTAGAGTTTTAAGTCCGAAACATGTCAAACAATGTCCGATTTCAAATAAACTTCATATAAATATCTTAAACCACATATAAGACCTGTACCGGGCGTCAGAACCAAAATACGGGCCCGATACCAACACATTCTAATCAATTTTCATTTCAATTTTCGTAATAAATTTCAGAAAAACAATTTCACACAAAATTCAATTCTTGGGCTTGGAACCACAAAATTCGATTTCGGGCATATTCCCGAGTCCCATATTTTTCTACGGACCCTCCGGTACTGTCAAATCATGTATCCGGGTCCGTTTGCCCAAAATATTGATTGAAGTCAAATTTAATCAATTTAATATCAAAATTTAACATTTTTCTTACAGAATTTATATTTAAGCTTTCCGCTACGCGCCCGGGCTGCGCACGCAAATTGAGGCAGCCCCAAAAGAGGTTTTCAATTCCTCGAAAGAAAAATATAAATAGCTAAATAAGTGATGACCCTTTGGGTCATCACAGGGTGTTTAGCCACTCATGATGTAATTAAACAATCGAATAAGTGTTGAATCAATTGGAAATACTACAAAAAAGATGAAGAAAACTGAGAATGCTGTACTTCCTCACGATCCCATGTGCATCTTTACTCCAAAGTGGCATCTCCCCCTTCAAATATAGGTTTAGACACGTGTTGGGTTGGTCTTCGGCCGAAATAACCTTGTCCCGGGAGAAATTGGAGAAATTTCACGTCACTGACGCCCTGGCTAGCACCAGGCACCCTCCACGGTGCCCTATATTTTTAGCTACTATTTTTTTCACCACAAGTAGGGCCGGGCACCACAGGTTTTGTTCGTTTTGGCTCAAATCTCGTGCTTTTCGCCCCTCAATCGCTCCCGAATCGTTCCTACACATAAAAATACTTCAAATTAATAGAAATAATACCATTTAACATCCCAAATTCATGAAAAAGTAAAATATGAGATGATATACATAGAAATATATATACTTTAAGCTAAACATCAGTGACCGTCAAAGATCGCGAGGTGTGGTGGTTCAGGATTTTTTGCGCAATACTAATATCGACGGCTCAAGAGAGACGATTCTTCGAAAAGTTTTAAACGCTAGTAGCAGTCAATTGGTTCAAGTTCTACAGAGATAGATTTTGATCTAAGGCTTTAACTGAGCAGCAAAGTATGAGGAAGGACGTGTGGGAAGTATCACGCGGTGGCTAAACTTCTAGAAGGCTAGGTGTAAGAAGTAGAGGTCAAGTAGTTTCTTAAAGTGGCGAGTCTGCCCAAAGTAGGAGAGTGACAGAGTAGTACGTGGATTCAGTGGCAGGATAATGACACCCTTGAGGAAAGTTTGGAGTGATTTGGGGAGTTTTAGTGGACAGTGGCTGGGTCTACGGACTTAGTTTGAAGTATCGGCTATTATTTCGCGGGAGATTTGATATGACGGAAAGAAGCTGCTTGATATGAAGGAGGATACAAAATAAATTTGAACTAGAAGATATTGTCGCACATTTAGTTGTTGTCCATGAGGAGTGAATGGACTTGTGCAACTGGTGAATGAGCATGGGCTAAAATGGGTTATCTCCTATGAGCAGGTCAGCAGTCGCATGGTTGGCGAAGCTCCTGCGAAGGATTTTACTGGCTATCCAGTAAGAGGTCTAATATGTAAATGTTGCTAGAGATTTAAAGTATTCATGAAATGATAATAGAAGGATTTCAAGGAATTTGGCAGTTTAATTTTGCAAGGTTATATCAATAAGAGATAAAAAATCTTAGTGGGTTCCAAAGTTGTGTAATAGTGGCTTCAAGCTAAGTGGGAGAGACCCGTTGCTTACAGTTGGATTACATAGTCATCGATTTATGAGATTTCCATTTATTAGCATATTAATGAGTAATTTTAGCTAAGGGAAAAAGAACATAAGAGGTAATTTGAGCAAATGATTTGTTAAGGGTGTGCTAGGGCTGGCCTTATTGGCCCATGTTCGGAGTTGGGGAAGGATTCAGGATTTATGCCTTATATAGATGCGTGTTTTACAGAAAGTGATTCAGCTGGGTGCTTTGTCAAGATGGTATTCATGTGCTAGAAGATTCCTGGAGTTGATTATATTTGGGACCAAGTCAGAGTGGGTGGCTCTCAACCACAGTCCTAGTGGATTTAAAAGTTGAAGTGTGGTGCCTAATGATTTCGAGACTATAAGTAGGGTTAAGAATCGAGATTTTGTAGAAGATTATGATAAGAGGCTTGGAGTGTTCTATGATATTTTTGTCTTGTAGCTTAGCATTGGGAGGAAACTGAGAAAACAACTTCGGATTTGTAGAGGAATTATTAGAATGGTGTATTAGTTGAAGATGCGAATGTGCGAGCAAGGGGGTACGAAATGGTTCATGGGCTTGGAGACAATATGGTCTCGAGGAATGGGGTTGCTCAAGATGAGTGCAGATTCAGGTTGGTGATGTACAGAATGGAGCTATTATTATCTCTAAGGCAAATTAAGGATGGATTAGAAGAAGATATATTGTTCAGCCAAGGTTTAATTGGCATAGTGATGGCGGTGCATGCAAGGCTCGACGGCCGCCATAATTGATTTTATTTGGAAGTGTTCAAATATTATGGCCTTGTTATGTGTAGGCGGATACCAGAAGGGTCATGGCAGTTTAGACCACTACTTGAGGATTTGAATGAACTGCGGTTATGAGAAGTCACTCGCATGTTGCTATGGTTCTCTTGAAATGAGTTAAGTAAAAAGTTTCTATGTGATGAAGTGCTTACCCTAATAGGGGAGCAAGAGTTATGATGAAATTCTTGTACTATCGCATGACTTGTTAGGTGCAGTGAACGGTATGAAATTTGAAGTTGAGGATCAAGGTTGCGGTTTGGTATTTGATGAGGATGCCATGAGCTCGGATGAGCAGGAAGTGGATTTGGATATTTGGAGTAAGTTGGCATTGTCTTTAGCGCCACCTGAGGTCAGCATTTTGTGTCGGAGGCTTTGCATCTTGGTTGCAGATTCTTGATATGCTTACGACATTAGTGTGACATATAGTCACTTAATTGATTGGAAATTTAAACCAAGTGTGAAGGTTGTGGTAATATCACTGATTTGAGAATTTATGCCTAAAGGGCACTCAGTTTATTGGGTCGTGGACTGTGGAGGTTTACTCCAATTATGATGGTTGTTCTTATGAGTCATGGGAAAGAGGGATTATTATAGACCCAGGAAAGATTATGGGCCTAGTTTGGTATTATCAATATTGGCTTGAGGTCTGTGAATGGATTTAAATATGATCATGCGCCCTATGTCAGGTCGGATGTGTTTATTTCGGCATAGTGCTCCTTATGGAGGAGTATTCAGATTTTGGATGTTATTTCATAGTCGGTTATTTCATGTAATGCTATATTGTGTCATGTGAGTTGTGAAATGGCTTCATAAATTTCTCATGTGTTGAGGTTTCACGTAGCGATGGTGTTATGTGAGCAGGATGGCCCTTGAGATTCAAATCATATGTCACACTTCAGTTGTGCTTGAATTTTGTAGATTATGGTGCTACCTGTCTCCCCAGAGACGGTATTATGCACTTAGCGTGCTAGTGACCGATATTTGGTATTTAGTAGTAATGAGCAATTTAGCTCAGTGTGTACCCTACTATGTGAATTTTATATGTGGATTGGGTGGTACACCACCATGGATATGTTGTTTGGATCGGGTTGCACGCCGCAACAGTATAATGTTGAGTGCAGTTTTCTATATTCTATTTGTGCGTTTTGTTTCTCATTTTTTCCGAAGGTTGGGTAGTCCCTTCCACAGTTCGTTTTCTTTATGCATCATGTTCGAATTGGTATCCTATTAGCACTTTGTGGCAGCATATGAGACTTTTGGTCATGACTGGGGTGGCTTGTTGCTTGAGTAGTTTGTACTGGGTGAGACAAGGTTATTGGATCTATGATCAGTGCGATCGGATAATATGAAGTATATTAAAGAAAAAATACTATTATTTGGTTCAGAATAAGGTAGCAATGCTTGTCAGGAGTATAGACCCAATGGTTTATAGGCTTGGCATTTGGTTATAATTTATTCATGTCTCTTCCATCGTTGCGATATTGCGAGAGGGTGAGAAAAACCTATATATATAATGAGGTGCATTGGGAGCATCAAATTCGTGGAATTTTAGATATGATGATCAGAGAATGTTATTATAGTCCACTGAACGATGTGGTGCATGGTATGAACTCAGCAAAGGTATGAAATCTTGTATCATTGCATCACGTGGTGATTTGTATAGTGTTCATACGTTGAAACCAGGACTGGCAGAGAATTTCAGATGTTAAAATTGGGCTTTAAGGCTTATTTGCCTAAATGAAAGAGATTTGATCGAGCTAATATGCCCGACTGAGTTGTGATAGCACGGGTAGGTGCACAAGGTGTTAAATAGTGATTTCGGACATCTCCAGTGCAGTTCTCAGCACATTGGAGGACGAACGTATGTTTAAGTGAGAGAGAATGTAACGACCCAATCGGTCATTTTGAGCTCTAGCGCGTCGTTCAGCAGTTTGAAGCCATGAGAAGCTTCACTTCAGGTATTATGACTTGTACGCGGGGTTGGAATTGAATTTCGGGAGGTTCAGAGTCGATTTGCAAAGAGAATTTTCATTTCGGAAGCTTTATGTTGCAAGAATCAACTAAGATTGAATTTTTGAGTAAATGACCCTGGAATAGGGATTCGAAGGTTCCACCAGGTTCGTATGATTATTTCGGACTTGGGAATATGCTCATATTTGGATTTGGAAGTCCGTAGGACATTTTAATGCATTTTGGCGAAAGATGAAAAATAGAAGATTTTTGAAAAGTTTGACTGGGGAGTTGACCTTTTGACATCAGGATCAAAATTTGATTCTTGAAATTGGAACAGCTCCGTTATGTCATTTATGACTTGTGTGTAAAATTTAAGGTCAATCGGAATTGATTTAATAGGTTTCGGTATCGAGCGTAGAATTTGAAATTTGTTTGTTTTGAATAAGCGTGAATTGGGGTGCAATTCATCGACTAAGTTCGTGTCATGTTATGGGACTTGTTAGTATACTTGGTCAGATCCCATGGGGCTCGGATGAGTCTTGGAGGAGTTTTTGAAGAGTTTGGCATTTTGAGCATAAACATGTAATGATCCAAAGGTCCATTTCTAGTTCTAGAGATCAAAACTCGACTTTGAGATTTCTAAGATTTTGATAATGAATTATAGGAGTGATCTAGAAAGTTTGGTCTAATTTCATCATGTCAGGATTGAGTTTTTAGCGCAGAACATGAGTTAATTTTTTAACGAGCAAAATTGGTATCACATTGAGTAAAGGAGCTCTTAATTGAGTTTCGATTGAAGGAATAGGTTTGTTTTATTATTTGTGACTCATAGGAACAAGATTCATCGAATTCCGAGTTTGTATGATGAAGCTAGAGCATTTTTAGTGAAATTAAAAGCTGCTGAAATTTCTGGGCAGTTGTTGTGTTTTTCGTAGGTGCGTGAACAATACCGCACCTGCGTGCACAGTAGCTGCAGGTGCGTGAATGGTAACCGCACCTGCATGAGCAGTAACTGCAGGTGCAAAAATGCTGGGCAGTGTATGAATCGAGCAGTCCGAGATTTTTACTCATTTTTTGAGCTATGGAGCTCGGATTAAAGAAAATTTTGAGGCGATTTTCACTATATGGATTGGGAGTAAGTGTTCTATATCCAAAAGCTATTATACTTAATGATTCCATGGTTATTTTCATCAAGTATTAGCTAATCAAACGGAAGAAATTGGAGAAAATTTATAAACTTTTCAAAAATGAAAATTCTAGATTTGGAAGTCGATTCATTATCGGAATTTGATAAAATTGGTATGGTTGAACTCGTATTGGAATAAGTTGTCGGATTATGTGAGTTTTTTTGAATTGTGGGCCCGAGGTCAATTTTGTCAATTTTTCGAGTGGAGTTAGGAATTTATCTAAATTGAACTGTTGCGAGTATTAGAGCCTATATTTATGGATTTTCTCATTTCTTGGCTAGTTTTGGAGCGTTGCGCATCGATTTGAGTCATCGAAAGGGCTTGGAAGCCGTTTATGGAACCTCGGAGCAAGGTGAGTCTCCTTTCTAACCTTGTACGAGGGAATTGTCCCCATAGGTTGGATTTGTGCTCCTATTTGTGGGGTTACGTACACGCGAGGTGATGAGAGTCTGTGCATTGCTACTATTATGTTTAAGTCCGGGTAGTCTAGGACCAAAAAGCATGTTGTACTTGGAATATTTGTAACCTTATTGACCGTTTGAATTTCTTAAATCACATCTAATTAGTAAATGAATTTCTAAAAAGATTAAACTTCATTTTCTTGAATTGTTAAAAGAGAATTGGTTTTTCTTTGGATAATTGTTCCCTGATAAATTCGTGATTGACTGATTGTTGTGTTTATTTATATTTGACCGCGTCACATGTATGATTCGCCAGCGGGGTAATAGATGCGACTATGGTTCGCGCCATTCAACCCTCTGGTAGTGCACAATTTAAATATTGTTGGATCAAGCCTTATGTCCTCGACATGATTTGCGCATACTTGCATTGCTTGCCTTGGGATTTATAGATGTTGATATTTGCTCTCCCCGACTTGAGAATAAATGTATAAAAGATGAAAAGGAATTTGGGAATTTACTATAAAAGAAACAATTGCTTACTTGCTTCATTCTATTGTATTACAATCCTATTATAAAAATCCTTGATTTATTATATTATGGGCGTATCATTATTGGACCACTAGTAGGTGTCGAAGTCGACCTCTCATCTCTACCTCTTCGAGATTAGACGATATACTTACTGGGTACACGTTGCTTTCATACTCATGCTACACTTGCTGTGCATTTTTGGCACATGCGCATGTATTCCTAGTGGCCTACTAGGCATTATAACATGGATGATATGGGGACTAGGTGAGCTGCATTTCTCGAGGCGACCCGCAACAAATATAGTCTTTTTCAGCATATTATATTTATTTATGTCCAATTTGTTTTCCGGATTGTTATTGTACTTTATTCGATTCCTTAGTAATTGCTCATGCACTTCTGACTGAGTTCTGGGATGTCTATGGGAGTAGTTCGTATTTTGAAATTGTTAAAGATGTCATTATTTATTTAGTGGAATTTATTTTTTATTGTTTAAATGTATAAAACGAGTGAATTCAGAAATATCTAAAATGATAAATTACTAGTTATTTAGTGTTGTCCTGACAATGGAGTCTAGTGTCATCATCACCCTTAGTGGATTTTGGGTCGTGACACCGGATATATTATTGGTTTTGGAATCCGACCTCAATTTGAGATTTAAATCCTTAAATTTTAAAATTCCTAATTTCTACCCAAAATTCCCCATTTCCACCATGGAAAACCCTAGATTCTAGGATGAAATCTTCTGAAAAGATGTAAAGATTGAAAGATATGAGTTAAAAATCACTTACCTATGATTTGGTGTAGATCTAGTCTTTGGAAAATTTCCTCTTGAAGTTTAGGTTTTGAAAAATGGGAGAATGAATGAAAAATTCCATCCAAAAATCGTTTTGAATAGTTGCAGGTATCGCATTTGCTACCACAGGTTTGTAGATGCAAACTCGCAAATACGGACTTTACTTCGCAAATGCGAAGATTGGCCTGGCCTGCTTGCATCGCAAATGCAAACAAGTGTTCGCAAATGCATCATGTTTGCGACATTGAGCTGTGCAAATGCGAAGGTCCCCTTCCCACCCTTCTGATCGCTAATGCCAAATATCTTTGCAAATGCGATGCGAAGTCTGTAGACCTGAAGCACACTAGCAAAAATCCTTAAGTCCAAATCACTCCGTAGCTTATCCGAAACTAACCCGAGCCCTCTTGGCTCCAAAATAAACATGCACACAAGTCTTATAGCATCATACAAACTTGCTCATGTGATCAAATAACCAAAAAACACCTAGAACTACGAATTCAACACCAAAACACATGAAATTTTCAAGATAGTTTCAAACTTCTATTTTTAGAACTGATAACTAGAGATTATGATGCATTTTACACTCTTTCTTGCTTAAGTTTTGATTAGCAATGTGTACAAAATAGTTCCAAAGGCTCACAAAGTTGTACTTGATTGCAGGTTTGATCAACAAGGCAACAAAGTGTCAAAAACCAGCTCAAAATGGAGTGAAACATGCACAAGTACCAAGACTAAGACCAAGCTCTGTCAAATAGGGATAGTGCGGCCGTACACCATTTTGTGCGGTCCGCAAAGATAAAGATCATAGAGCATGTTTCTCAGTCAGCCAGGCAATGCGGCTGCAAAGGATTTTGTGTGGACCGCATTGATTTCATTGCGACTGCACTCGATTTCATGTGGTCTGCAGAGCCAAATTTCATATAGGTGACAATTGGAGGATTATGCCCAATGCAGTCCGCGGTCTATTTTGTTACCGAAATAGAGACCACCGCGGCCGCTGCGCATTTTGTGCGGTATGCATTGGCCAACTTCAGATAGCATAATAGTCAAGCCAAGAGCCTTCAGAATTTTCAGCCTAGTATAAATAGTTTCTTTTCCCATTTTTAGGTCATCAGATAGTTTTAGACGTAGAGCTACGCTCGTGAACTCTTCTCTTTTACCATTTTGAGTAATTTTAGCTTAGTTTCAA
The DNA here is from genome assembly GCA_026770625.1 of Nicotiana glauca. Classification (NCBI taxonomy): domain Eukaryota; kingdom Viridiplantae; phylum Streptophyta; class Magnoliopsida; order Solanales; family Solanaceae; genus Nicotiana; species Nicotiana glauca. The sequence goes on from MU772440.1 coordinate 27,013, forward strand.
CATTGAATCTTCAAGTTTTATCTAGAAATTAATTATTATGGGCTTTTCTTCATCTATTTCTTTGTTTTCTTCTATAATTATGAGTAGCTAGACCTATTAGCTAGGGTTGTGGCTCAATCCTAGTATGGGTAATTGATAGGTCTTATGTTTTGATGCTTGATTGTCTATGGGTGTTTGGTATTTGGACTAACTTAGGGTTTTAATATTGAATTAGTGGTTGCAAACACTAGTTTATGTCTAGTAGACTTTGGCTCTCCTTGATAAAGAGAGCCGAAGTCCATGAAAGTGGTCCAACAAGGAATTGGGGCGTATTCAACATTGATAGCCCCAATTAAAGGGTTAAACCTAGAGATAGTAATAGCCGACTTGAACCTCAATTGCTTGTACAAATTTGCATACTCAATTGGTCTCGAGAAAGTCAATTCGGGCAAAATCATTCGAACTACCGCGAGGTATAGAGTGAGTAGAATCATGCGATGGTTATATCATACTCCCTAAATGTGACAATCTAGCCTTAGACTCAAGAATCCGTCAATTAACCCCTAGGAGAAAGTCACTACCCTAGTGCCTTTTATCTATTTGAACAATTCTCAATAGTTTAATCTTAGCTCTACTTAGCTTAATTTAGCATTTTAGTAATATAAAATTAGAAGTAAATTCAAACCAAACAATGTGTAGAAGTGCAATTAGGAACAATTACACAACTCCTATTTAGATAGAAACTCAACTCCAATATCTAGCTCCTTGTGGAAATAGATCCCGACCTTCTTGGGTAAAAGCTGCTTCAACCTCTCTTGCTACTTCATAGTAGTACAGGGTTGGCCTCAATCATTAAAAAAAGGTCCGAATTACGTCAAATAATCTCCATTTTTAACCAGATTTCACATACATGATATAATTATCATATTAAACTGTACCGGACTTCGGAACCAAAATACGAGCCCGATACTAACGAGATCAAACATTTACTAATTTCTCAAAAATCTTTGGAATTTTAGTTTAACAATTTTTATCAAAAATTCATTTCTCGGGCTAGGGACCTCGCAATTCGATTCCGGGCATACGCCCAGGTCTCATATTTTACTACGGACCCTCCGGGAACGTCAGAGCACGGGTCCGAGTTCTTTTACCCAAAATATTGACCGAAGTCAACTAAAATCAAAATTTTAAGGCAAAAATTATTATTTCTCAAATTTTCACATAAAGGCTTTCTGGAATTGCGCTCGGACTGTGCACTCAAATCGAGGATAGATAAAAAAAGGGTTTTAAGGCCTCGGAACATGGATTCGACTTCTAAAACAAGAGATGACCTTTTGGATCATCACATTATCCACCTCTAACACAACAATTTGTCCTCGAACAGACATAAAAAAGTACCTGAGTTGATGAAAAGATGGGGATATTTACTCCTCATATCGGACTCAAACTCCTAGGTAGCTATCTCAACAGGCCGATCTCTCCAATTCACACGAACCAAAGCATTAATCTTCGATATCAGCTGACGAACCTGCCGGTCGAGAATAGCTACCGGCTCCTCCTCGTAGGTGAAATCCTTATCCAACTGGACAATGCTGAAATCTAATATGTAGGATGGATCGCCGTGATACTTCCGAAGCATGGACACATGAAACACTGGATGCACTGCTGATAAACCCGGCAGCAATGTAAGTCTGTAAGCTACCTTTCCCACTCGATCAAGGATCTCAAAAGGCCCGATAAACCTAGGGCTTAGCTTGCCCTTCTTCCCAAATCTCATCACGTCCTTGATGGGCGACATACGAAGCAACACTCTCTCTTCGAACATGAAAGCTACATCACGAACCTTACGGTCGGAATAACTCTTTTACCTAAACTGAGTTGTATGAAAGTCCATCCTGAATGATCTTAACCTTATCCGAGGCATCCTGTACTAAATCTGTACCCAGTAACCGAGCCTCCCCCGGTGGCTCAAACCACCCAACCGTGATCTACACCGTCTACCATATAATGCCTTGTAGGGAGCCATATGGATGCTCAACTGATAACTGCTATTGTAGGCAAATTCTGCTAATGTCGAGAACTAATCCCAAGAACCTCCAAAGTAAATAACACATGCAAAAGCATATCCTCTAAAATCTGAATGGTACGCTCGGATTGTCCTTCCGTCTGGGGATGAAATTCTATGCTCAACTTAACCCGCGCACCCAATTTATTATGTATCGCCCTCTATAAATGCGAGGTAAACTGCGTACTGCAATTAAAAATGATAGATACAGGAAGACCATGAAGACAAATAATCTCACGGATATAGATCTTTGCCAACCGCTCCGAAGAATAGGAAACTGCCACTGGAATGAAATGCGATGAATTAGTTAGCCTATCCACAATAACCTATAATACATCGAACTTTCTCCAAGTCCGTAGGAGCCCAACAACGAAATCCATAGTGATATGCTCCCACTTCCACTCAGGAATCTCAATCTTCTAAAGTAAACCACCAGGTCTCTAATGCTCGTACTTTACCTACTGACAATCCAAATACCGGCCTACATATGTAGCAATATCCTTCTTTATCCTTCTCCACCAATAATGCTGCCGTAAATCGATACATCTTAGCAGGGCCCGGATGAATAGAATATCCAGAACTATGGGCCTCTTCTAAAATCAACTCACAAAGTCCATCAACATTAGGCACACAAACATGATTCTGCATTCTCAAAACTCTACCATCTCCAACTGTAACCTGCTTGGCACCTCCGTGCCATACTGTGTCCTTAAGGATAAGCAAATGAGGGTCATCATACTGCCGATCTTTGATATGCTCCAACAATGAAGACTGAGCAACTATGCAAGCTAGAACACGTCTAAGCTCAAAAATATCCAATCTCACAAACTGATTGGTCAAAGCTTAAACATCTAATGCAAGCAGTCTCTCACCGACTGGAATATATGCAAGGCTACCTATACTAGCCGACTTCGTACTCAAAGCATTGGCCACCATATTGGCCTTCCTAGGATGATACAAGATAGTGATATCATAGTCTTTCAATAGCTCTAACCACCTTCGCTGCCTCAAATTGAGCTCCTTCTACTTAAAAAAATACTACAAACTCTTATGATCCGTAAACACCTCACACGACATGCCATATAGATAATGCCTCTAAATTTTTAGCGCGTGAACTGGATTCTATCTCCAAATCATGAACTAGATAATTCTTCTTGTGAATCTTCAACTGTCGTGAAGCATATGCAATAACTTTGCCATTCTGCATCAACACTGTACCAAGTCTAATATGAGATGCATCACAATATACTATATAGGGCGCTGAACCTGTGGGCAATACCAATACCGGCATTGTAGTCAAAGCTGTCTTGAGCTTCTAAAAGCTTGCCTCACACTTGTTCGACCACCTGAACGGGGTACCCTTATGGGTCAACCTGGTCATTGGGGTTGCTATAGATAAAAATCTCTCCGCAAATCGAAGGTAATAACCCGCCAAACCTAAGAAACTCCGAATCTCTATAGCTGATATGTGTCTAGACCAGTCCTTAACTGCCTCAGTCTTCTTAGGATCCACCTAAATACCCTCTGCAGATACGACGTGAAACAAGAAAGCAACTAAACTCAACCAAAACTCACATTTTGAAAACTTAGCATATAACTGGTTGTCTCTTAAACTCTGAAGAACGAATCAATGTTGTTGCTCATGTTCCTCTCGGCTGTGGGAGTAGATTAAGATATCAACAATAAAAACTATCACAAAGAAATCTAAATAGGGCTTGAACACCCAGTTCATCAAATCCATAAATGTTGTTGGGGCATTTGTCAAGCCAAATGACATCACTAGAAACTTAAAATGCCCATATCGAGTCCGAAAAGTTGTCTTAGGGACATCGGATGCCCTAATCATCAACTGATGGTAGCCAGATCTCAAATCAGTCTTTGAAAATATTTTGTCACCCTAAAGCTGATCAAATAAATTATCAATCCTCGTTAATGGATACTTGTTCTTGATGGTGACCTTGTTCAATTGCCGATAGTCTATGCACATCCTCATCGATCCATCCTTTTTCTTTACAAACAACACTGGTGCACCCCAAGGTGAGATGCTGGGCCTAATAAAGCCTTTATCAAGCAAGACTTGCGAAATTGCTCCTTTAATTCCTTCAACTCTGACAAGGCCATACGGTACTACGGAATAGAAATGGGTTGGGTGCCCGAAGCTAAATCAATGCAAAATTTAATATCCCTATCGGGTGGTATCCATGATAGGTCTACAAAAAGCACCTCCGAAAACTCCCAAACAACTGGCAAAATCCATAGAAGGAACCCCAGTACTCGAATCACGCACATAAGCCAAATAAGCCAAACACCCCTTTTTGACCATATGCCAAGCCTTTATATAAGAGATAACCTTACTGATAGAAGGACCAAGAGTCCCTCTCCACAATAATCAAGGCAACCCAACAATGCTAAGGTCATGGTCTTGGCATGATAGTCCAATATAGAATGATAAGGTGACAGCCAATCCATCCCCAAAATTACATCAAAATCACCCATATCGAGATGTAGTAGATTTAATAGTCTCAAGACCCCCAATAATAACCACACACGAGCGATGGACGCGATATACAATAATAAAATCCTCCACTAGTGTGGACACATATACGGGAGCACTCAAAGAATCATGAGGAACAACCAGATATGAAGCAAAAAAAGATGACACACAGGATTATGTAGATCCTGGATCAAATATAACTGAAATATCTCTACTACAAACCAAAATAGTACCTGTGATAACTCCATCGAAGGACTCAGCCTCAGGCCTGTTTGGGAAAGCATAACATTAGGGCTAGGCCGCACAATCGTGAACCATATCCCTGGGACGACCTCCTGCTGGCTGGCCTCCACTTCTAACGGCCTGGCCTCCACTTCTATCGACCTGACCTCCACCTCTAGTGGGCTGACCCGTACCTCTAGCTCTCTGACGTCTACCTCTAGTTGGTTGGGCAGGTGGTTCCAGAATCATGGCAAGAGAACTCTACTGCTGCTTCTGAACACCCACTAATCTCGAACAGGTCCTACGAACATGCACATATTTACCATGCTCAAAATATCTACCGAATATTGTGGCTGAGGAAACTGAGACTGACCCTGACGAGTCTGCAGACGCCGATAATAACTTTGAAAAGTGGTGCTCGAATGGAAGTTGGCGGTGCACTATAAGTTAGTTGCGCTAAAGGAGGTACATAAGGACTACGACTCCCTAAAGCTCCATGGGATATCTGAAGTGCTGAATGAAATGGCCTAGGATGATGACATCTACGAAAAGTACCTCGACCTCCAGATGAGGCCCCACTAAATCCAGTGGAGTGACGTGGCCTCTTGTAAGACCCTTGACCCTCCCCTGAGCTAAAACCATCTCAACTTACCTGGCCATATTTGCTGCATCCTGGAAAGAAATTTCACTCCCTGTCTCTTTAGCCATCTGCAATCTGATAGGTTGAGCAAGTCCCTCAATATACCTCCTCACCCTCTCTCTCTCGGTATAAAGTATAAGAAGAGCATGACGGGCCGAATAAACAAATCTGTTCTCGTGCTGAGTGGCAGCTATAGAACCCTAATGAAGGTGCTCAAACTGCCTCTGATAGTCCTCTCTCTAAGTGATAGGAAGATAATTATCCAAAAATAGTTGAGGGAACTGGTCCCAAGTAAGAGCTGGCAACCCAGCTAGTCTGGCCAGACAATAATCCCTTCACCACTTCTTAGCGGAACTTGAAAGACAAAAGGCAGCAAAGTCGACCCCATTGGTCTCCACGACCCCCATTTTCGTAAAACCTCATGACAACTGTCCAAATAGTCCTTAGGATCCTCTGAAGATGTATTTCCATAAGTAGTAGTGGAAAGCTTGGTAAACCTATCCAATCTCCACTAGGCATCAGAAGACATAGCGGATCCATCGTCGGTCTGTGCTATAATGCCCGGCAGAACTACCCTAACTGGATGAGCTACTGTAGTCTGGAACTGGAAAGCCATCTACTCCAGAGTGTGAGTAGCAGGAATCTGTGCTCCTCTCCCTGCCCGAGAGACGGCTGGTGCTATAGGAACTATACCGGCTTGGGTAACATTCTCCATAAGGCCCACTAGACGGACCAAAGCATCATGACGTACCGGAGTAGCTATGAACCCCTCTAGAACCTGAGTTGGTCCTGCTGAAACTGTCTGGGTTGGAGCTTTTTTATCGAACTCTACCTGAGGCTCTGCCTCTGGTGTTGCTCCTTGAGCTCTAGGTTGTGCCCTGCCCTTGCCTCAGCCTCTAGCATGGCCTCAACCTCATCCTCTACCCCTCGTAGGAGCTGCCACTGCGGGCTCGGGCTACTGATCAGCTGATGAAGTAGTACGTGTTCTCGCCATATGCAAAAGAACCAATTAGAGAGTTCAATTAGCATTGAGAGATCAAATTACATGACAGAGATGAATAGATGTGAAATTGTTCCTAACTCTGTAGCCTCTGGGGATAAGCATAGACGTTTCCATACCGATCCCTCAAACTCTACAAAGCTTGTCCGTGAATTATGAGGCCTAGGCAACCTAGTGCTCTGATACAACTTGTCCCGACCCGAATATCCTACCGTCTGGACCGTGATGACGCCTAACATCACACTCGCTAGGCAATCCAACGTTAGAGAATTATTCAACTTTTTCCTTTAACTTTCCTAGTTAAAACCTAAAAAAATTAAATCAATGGAATGCGAAAGTACATTATTAACTGATTATATTTATACTACTAACAGTAAAACCGAAACAGTTACCACCTGAAATCTGGTGTCACAACTCACGAGCTTTCTTCAATTTACTATAAATGCTGGTATGAAAGAAAGATGCATCTATCTCGAAAGTAAATAAAATAGAGATTTTGAATATAGGAGGGGACGCCAGGGCCTACGGACGCCTGCAGGACTACCATGGGTCTCCTGAGTGAAGTATCAGTCATTGACCTCTCGATCAGCCACTACCAGCTTTGAAATCTACACAAAAAGTGTAGTGTGCAGTATCAGTACAACCGACCCCATGTACTGGTAAGTGCCGAGCCTAACCTCGATGAAGTAGTGACGAGATTACGGCGGGGCATAAACAGTATATATCCTGCAACAGTTATAATAAGGCAAAAGGATATACATAATGAAATCTGACAGTAACTTACATTAAATAAACACGGAACTCAGTCATTCTACCAATACTTAGCTATAACCATTCCTTAAAAGTGTTTCAACACCACAATAATAAATCTCAGCAGAAGAAGGATACATGAACAACAAATGATGCGACGTGCATCCCGATCCCACCATATTAACAATAACAATATGTGTGTTCACCCTTATTACTCCTTATTGCAGCATGTAGCCCGATCCCACCAGTCTACCCTTATAACTCCTCAATATATCACCCTTATTCCTCCTGTTGTGACGTACAACCTGATCCTACTTGTCTACCCTTATTACTCCTTGTTGCGGCACACAACCCGATCCTACCAGACAATCACATTCCACCCTTATTCCTCCTATTGCTGCATGCAACCTGATCCCATCATATCAGTACCAGTCACAAAAATAAAACAAGTATTTCACAATCTAGCTCAAACCCCCCACAACATTTATACCTCAAATCATAACAATGGGAGATCTATACCATTATGAAACTTCAACAGTTAATACTACACAGCGAGAGCAACCAAAGTATACCATGAAGCATCAATAAACCAATGTAAACCAACAATATAATATATTGAAACTGCAGAATAATTAATACCTTTAATAGAGAAAATAAAATTTAACAAAAAGCAATTATACATGGAATCATCAATAAGAAAGTAGCAGTTAAGATAGGAAGCAATATATTAGGAAATGGGGAAGGGATTAGGCTAAACAGATAATTTGGCGGCGTATAGGTACTCGTCACCACACCAATACACCACAAACATGGAATTTTTACATAGAAAATAAGTCGGATATCCCTAATACATCAAGACAAAGTTAGACCAAACACTTACCTCAAGCCAATGTGTATTTCAAAGCTCAAATACCGCTTTACCTCTTGATTCTGCCATCAATCCACTCATATTTATTCATAATTAACTTATTAACATCACTGAATACTAAAGAAATCAATTTCAATGCATAATTATAGGTACCCCCACATTTTTCCCAAAAAGTCAAAACCCGACCCCGGACCTTCTTCATCCAAACTCGAAATTCAGACCAAAACTCGATTCCCCATTCACCCCGAGCCCGAATATACAATTGGTTTTGGAATCTGACCTCAGTTTGAGGTCTAAATCCCCAAATTTTGAAATCCCTTATTTTTATCAAAAATTCCCCAATTCCACCATGAAAACCCTAGATTCTAGGATGAAATCTTGTGAAAAGAAATAAAGATTGAAAAAAATGAGTTAAGAATCATTTACCTCCGACCTCAGTTTGAGGTCTAAATCCCCAAATTTTGAAATACCATATTTTTATCCAAAATTCCCCAATTCTACCATGAAAACCCTAGATTCTAGGATAAAATCTTGTGAAAAGAAGTAAAGATTGAAAAAAATGAGTTAAGAATCATTTACCTATGATTTGGGGAAGAACTAGTCTTTGAAAAACCGCCTCTTGGAATTTAGGTTTTGAAAAATGGGAGAATGAATGAAAAATCCCGTCCAAAAATCATTTTGAATAGTTGCAAGTATCGCATTTGCGATCACATGTTCACAAATGCAAACTCACAAATTCAGACTTTACTTCACAAAAGCGAAGATTGACCTGGCCTGCTAGCATCACAAATGCGAACAAGTGTTCGCAAATACGACCTGTTCTCATTACAGTTGCAACACTAAGATTCGCAAATGCGAAGGTCCCCTTCCCAGCCTTCTGATCACAAATCCGAAATATCTTCACAAATCCGATGCTCGCAAATGCGAAGTCTGCAGACCTGAAGCACACTAGCAAAAGTCCGTCCAAATCACTCTGTAGTCTATCGAAAACTCACTTGAGCCCTCGGGGCTCCAAATCAAATATGTACACAAGTCTTAAAATATCATACGAACTTGCTCATCCGATCAAATCGCTAAAATAACACTAAGAACTACGAATTCAATACCAAATCACATGAAATTTTCAAGATAGTTCAAAACTTCTATTTTCTCAACCAAAGGCCCGAATCACGTCAAATAAACTTCGTATTCACAAAATTTCACAGGCATGATGTAATTATTATATTAAACCTGTACCGGGCTAAAAAACCCAAATACGTGTCTAATACTAACGAGATCATACATTTACTAATTTCGCAAAACCTTTGGAATTTCAGTTTAACAATTTTTATCAAAAAATCATTTCTCGGGATAGAGACCTCAGAATTCGATTCAAAGCATACGCCCAGGTCTCATATTTTACTACGGAACCTCCGGGACCATCAAAGCACGGGTCCGGATCCATTTACTCAAAACGTTGACCGAAGTCAACTAGAATCAACTTTTAAAGGCAAAAATTATTCTTTCTCAAGTTTTCACATAAAGATTTTCTGGAATCGTGCTCGTACTGAACATGCAAATCGAGGAGAGATAAAAGAAATTTTTTAAGGTCTCGGAACACGAATTCGACTTCTAAAACAAGAGATGAACTTTAAATCATCACAACTTCATGCAGATAAAACCTGTTTCAATATTGTCTCTGAGAAAATGATGTCACGCATCAATGTGCTTTATTCTCTTATGCTAAACAGGATTCTTTGCCATGTTGGGAGCACTGGTGTTATCACATAGTAATGGCATATAATCAGAAAATATACCAAAGTCCTCCAATTGCTGCTTGATCTACAACAGTTGAGTACAACAAGAGGTAGCTTCCACATACTCAGCTTCTGCACTTGAAAGAGCCACAGATTTTTGTTTCTTTGTACCCCATGAAATCATACGCGATTCCAAAAAATGTGCCATGCCATATGTGCTCTTCTATACACCAGAAAACCAGCATAGTTAGCATCAACATACCCAATTAAGTCAAAATTATCTCCTAAAGGATAGTAAAGAACCAGGTCCTGCGTTCCATCGAGATATGTTAGAATCCTCTTGGCAATTTTAAGATAAGATTCCTTTGGACTGAATTGAAATCTTCTAGCTGTGAGATACAAGAGTGAACCAATGATACCTCTGTATAGGGTTTCGTTCACAGGAGAGCCAGACTCATCTATGCAATAGGAGTATCAATGATCTTTGAACTTTCCACCTCTAATCTCTTTAGGAGTTCTTTAATTTACTTCTTCTGACTTATCATCGTGCCTTGGGAGTTTGCTTAACTTTAAGCCCTAAGAAAAAATTCAATTGCCCCATCATGCTCATTTCAAACTCGCTTCCCATGAGCTTTGCAAACTCTTCACATAAGGAATCATTTGTTGCACCAAAGATAATGTTGTTCATATAGACTTGCATAATGAATGGCTTCCTTCCCCGTTTCTTCAGAAATAGGGTATTGTCAATTTTTCCTCTTGTAAAGTCATTTTCAAGAAGAAATTTGGACAAACTTTCATTCCATGCGTGAGGGGCATGCTTCAATCCATATAATGCCTTGTCAAGTTTGAATACATATTTAGGATGCTCATGACACTCAGAACCATGTGGTTGTTTGATGAAGACTTCTTCCATTATATATCTATTCAGAAATTTACTTTTGAAATCCATTTGGAACAGTTTGAATTCCATATAAGATGAAAAGGCAATGAGGACTCTAATGCGTGTGAGCATGTGATTTTTGTCCTATATGAATTACTCCCATAAATTCAAAATAAAATAATTTCTTTTAGTGTTTGTAATTTTGTAGATTTTATGGCATTTTCTGTTAATTGTTTGTATTTTTGTTTGTGCATTTTAATTAGTGAAATAATACAAAAAATGTGTTTCATGTGCATTTAGGAGTTAATTTTGCATTTTAAAAATTATTAAGTAATTAATTTATTTTATAAAAAGGAAAAAATACAAAAAAATAGTCATCTTGCACCTTTTAATTCTAATTTTTGATTTTGAGCTAGTTTTTCTTTAATTTATTAATTGTGATAATTGTCATTTTAAGATTAACTGTTTTTTAGGGATAAGTAGGTTTTAGGAATTAACTAAGATTTGAGTTTAATTTTCAAAAGAAAAAAAAAGAGAACACGAAAACAAAAGAAGAAAACAAAGGAAAAATTAGAAAAATTAAGTTTTGAATTCAGTTTTGGGCTATGTCCTTTCAATTCTTGCAAGCCCAAACGATTTTTCTCCCCCTGAAATATGATCCGGCCTAGTCCCACCCCCAGAACCCATTTCATAACCCGGTCTTTTCCCCATTTAAGACCAAACGACCTTGTTTTTAAACCCTTTCATCTCAGACGTTGGATTTCAATGATCCAACGGAATAGAACTTAATACTCCTTAAATGTAAAAATGTCCTAAAACCCTAACCCACCCTCTCTTAGAAACCCCCCCCCCCC